>JBBPBX010059016.1:0-21915 GCA_038048925.1 Garcialebias charrua | reverse complement strand
CTGTAGTTGAAGACGTGTCCGAGCTTCAGGCTCCTGTCTTTGTCTCAGGACCTGGTGTCCAGGGGGACACATGAGGACATTGTCCAGGTTGTCCAGCAACAACGTCACACCAGGTACTGAAAGGTTCACATACTCTTCCCACTCACAAATATGTGATATTGATCATTTTCCTCAAAAAATAAACAAGTATAATCTTTTAGTCTCATTTGTTTAACTGGTTTTCTTTATCTACTGTTAGGACTTGTGTGAAAATCTGAAGATGTTGTAGGTCAAATTGATGTAGAAATATATAAAATGATAAAATAACACCACTGTAGGTCAAATAACAACACAAGTACACAAACAGAACTCCATGCTTCCCCACAAACTCCACGTCTGTGTCCACAAAGTCCTTCATTTGTCCACTAGTGACGTTCACAACAAATAAAAAACTTCACTTTTACTGTAAACGTGCGCACATTGCACACAATATTTAATAAGCAAAGATTTTCAGTCTGATGGTTGAACCGATGAATGACCTGAACATTAACAATGAAACATTCATCTTTTATGATGCACGTTGCAGATGTTTATTTATTTATTTAATACGCTTTTCATTACTGTACCTTTTATAATAGTTTTTGCTGTCAGAAAAACTTCTGACGACTCTGAGAATATTCATGTTACAGCCAATTAGGGGTGCAGGGAAAAAATCTATTTTTTTAAAGAATCTAGATTCTTAGTCCTGACGATTCAGAATCGATTCTAAAAGCCCCCAAATCGATTTTATTATTATTATTATGTTTTTACATTAAAACCCAAAAGATGACAATAAAACCATATTTCATCGTACAGTATATGAAAGAATACATAAAATGAAAGGTGGCAGAAAGAAGAAGAAATCTTATTTTATCTGCCCCTTTTTTCAAAAACAAAACAAGTTCAAACAATCAATTCAAACAATAATCTTCTATAAGTAACAGAGCAAAAAGCTAATACTGGTTATTTAAGTTACAGAATTTAATGCATTCCTGTATTATTTGTTCCTATTTTTGGTATAAATATCAAACGATGCAAAAAATTTGATACAATAAGGAACCTAAAATTATTGTTTTAAATAAATGTTCCATTTGTTTACATTGTTGTTTATTCTTTTCAGCTTGTCAGTTACAAAACTGAAACTAAATTTATGACCATTTTAATAGAAAAATCGTTTCTGAATCAAGAATCGTTTCTGAATCGAAAAATAAATTTTGAATCGAATCGTGACACCAAAAATCGGAATCGATTCGATTCTCCAGACACTGAGAGATTCGCACCCCTACAGCCAATATAGACTTGTTGCAGTAACCGGACTCCTGTAGGAAGTCGTGAGACAGCCCCTCTGTGTCCCTCCCCCCACACAGACGTGGACAGGTGAGCCCGGCCAGCTCTTGTCTAATGCGGGACACTTTTGAGACAAAATCTGGGACAGTTTAGAACACGTTTTTTTCTCCCTGTCCTTTTTACAGATGATGTAAATCTGTCAAAGCGACTGAGAACTTTAATCCATGTCTGTTTCACATGGTTGTCCACCAGACAACCTCGACGAGAGATCTGGTTGTCCGAGACAAGAGTGGGTTGTCTCGGACAAACGGAAACAACTCATGTCGACCCCTGACATGGACGGATGATGTCATGTCTCACCCCCTGGTCTAACCCCAGCTCTGTGTCTGTCTCTGCCAGGACATGGTGGCGTACCGCGGCGGAGGAACCTACAACAGGAACCCTGACTCTTCAGCTCAAGGAGGAGAGGAGGAGGATGAAGAGGGGGAGGACGAAGACGACGAGGAGGATGACGAGTAGAGAGACTGTGTGTTAGAGGCAGGTGTGTGTGTTTCAGAGGTCCGACAGGAGAGTGGGCGGAGCTTCGCAGAACATCTTCCCGTTCAGAGACTCGAAGTTTCAGATATGTAGGGTCTGAGGAGGAGGAGGAGGCAGGCAAGTGAGGATTAGTTTGTTTCCATGGTAACAGTTGTGATGTGATCTGACATCAGCTGAGTTTCTGTAGGTTTCACGGAGCAGAGCGACATCATGGCTTGTTCTGCTCTTGGAATAGGCCACGCCCACTTTTGGAGGAAATTGCTGGGGGTGAACTTGTTCTGACAAAGTGTCGAACCTTAAAGGTTCTGTGCAGCATTTTGTCCAGCAGATAATAATACCAGGTTGTTTCTGTAAACAGGGAGGGTCAGTAGAAGGATAGATCATCGTCTTCTGTTCAGTTGCAGAGGATTTTAACGGTAACGATGGCAGCTGTCTGATTCTTTGTTTTTAAATCATCTAAAATTAGTTCTGTGAATGTCGTCAGCTCTCTTCACTAACGTAAAGATGTTTGTGATCATTTTAAAATGCTAATCATTAATTCTTTGACTGAGATAAAGATTTAAACCATAAAATGTGACTGTTATGTGGTAAAAATAATATTTTAATAACAACCATTTTATCTGTCTGCACAGACATATCAGTGCTCTGGATGGCGCTGTTCATCCAATCTGTCCAAATTCAGGAGATTTTCAGTATAACCATAATAAAAGATAATAAACATATAATTGTAATAAAAGACAGTAAAATTTAGATTATTGTTCATTCAATAAACTCAGGAGTTTTTATTTATCACTTATCAAAACAGTGGATTGTTTTGTTTAAAAAAGGGAGGAGCTTTAAACGGTTTCTTTACCATGATTCCCATTTTTTTTTTTAAACAGGTGAACTTCTACTGTATTCTGTAGTTAAATACATTTTTCTTCCGTGCCTTTATTTCCCTCCTCTCTCTCCTGAAGGGAATCAGGGTCTTCGTCTGTGTCGTAGGGTCATCAGGGCCTTTGTCTCCTTCCTGAGGGTCATCAGGGCCCTTGTCTCCTTCCTGAGGGTCATCAGGATCTTTGTCTCCTTCCTGAAGGTCATCAGGGTTCTTGTATCCTTCCTGAGGGTCATCAGGGTCCTTGTCTTCTTCCTGAGGGTCATCAGGGCCTTTGTCTCCTTCCTGAAGGTCATCAGGGTTCTTGTCTCCTTCCTGAAGGTCATCAGGGTCCTTGTCTTCTTCCTGAGGGTCATCAGGGCCTTTGTCTCCTTCCTGAAGGTCATCAGGGTCCTTGTCTCCTTCCTGAAGGTCATCAGGGTCCTTGTCTCCTTCCTGAAGTCATCAGGGCCTTTGTCTCCTTCCTGAGGGTCATCAGGGCCTTTGTCTCCTTCCTGAGGGTCATCAGGGTCTTTGTCTCCTTCCTGAAGGTCATCGGGGCCTTTGTCTCCTTCCTGAAGGTCATCATGGCATTGGTGTCTCCTTTCTGAAGGTCATCAAGGTCCTTGTCTCCTTCCTGAAGGTCATCAGGGCCTTTGTCTCCTTTCTGAAGGTAATCAGGGCCCTTGTCTCCTTCCTGAGGGTCATCAGGGCCTTTGTCTCCTTCCTAAGGGTCGTCAGGATCTTTGTCTCTTTCCTGAAGGTCATCAGGGTTCTTGTCTCCTTCCTGAAGGTCATCAGAATCTTTGTCTCCTTCCTGAAGGTCATCAGGGTCCTTGTCTCCTTCCTGAGGGTCATCAGGGCCTTTGTCTCCTTCCTGAGGGTCATCAGGATCTTTGTCTCCTTCCTGAAGGTCATCAGGGTTCTTGTCTCCTTCCTGAAGGTCATCAGAATCTTTGTCTCCTTCCTGAAGGTCATCAGGGTCCTTGTCTTCTTCCTGAGGGTCATCAGGGCCTTTGTCTCCTTCCTGAAGGTCATCAGGGTCCTTGTCTCCTTCCTGAAGGTCATCAGGGCCTTTGTCTCCTTCCTGAGGGTCATCAGGGCCTTTGTCTCCTTCCTGAGGGTCATCAGGGCCTTTGTCTCCTTCCTTAAGGCCATCAGGGTCCTTGTCTCCTTCCTGAAGTCATCAGGGCCTTTGTCTCCTTCCTGAGGGTCATCAGGGCCTTTGTCTCCTTCCTGAGGGTCATCAGGGTCTTTGTCTCCTTCCTGAAGGTCATCAGGGCCTTTGTCTCCTTCCTGAAGGTCATCATGGCATTGGTGTCTCCTTTCTGAAGGTCATCAAGGTCCTTGTCTCCTTCCTGAAGGTCATCAGGGCCTTTGTCTCCTTTCTGAAGGTCATCAGGGTCCTTGTCTCCTTCCTGAGGGTCATCAGGGTCTTTGTCTCCTTCCTGAAGGTCATTAGGGTCCTTGTCTCCTTCCTGAGGGTCATCAGGGTCTTTGTCTCCTTCCTGAGGGTCATCAGTGCGATTGCCTCCCTCCAAGGGTCATTGGGGTCTTTGTCTCCTTCCTGAAGGTCATCATGGCATTGGTGTCTCCTTTCTGAAGGTCATCAAGGTCCTTGTCTCCTTCCTGAAGGTCATCAGGGCCTTTGTCTCCTTTCTGAAGGTCATCAGGGTCCTTGTCTCCTTCCTGAGGGTCATCAGGGTCTTTGTCTCCTTCCTGAAGGTCATTAGGGTCCTTGTCTCCTTCCTGAGGGTCATCAGGGTCTTTGTCTCCTTCCTGAGGGTCATCAGTGCGATTGCCTCCCTCCAAGGGTCATTGGGGTCTTTGTCTCCTTCCTGAAGTCATCAGGGCCTTTGTCTCCTTCCTGAAGGTAATCAGGCTCCTTGTCTCCTTCCTGAAGGTCATCAGGGTCATTGTCTCCTTCCTGAGGGTCATCAGGGCAATTGCCTCCCTCCAAGGGTCATCGGGGCCTTTGTCTCCTTCCTGAAGCCTTCAGGAAAGAGACAAAGGCCCTGATTACTTTCAGCCTGAAGGTCATCAGGGTCCTTGTCTCCTTCCTGAGGGTCATCATGGCCTTGGTGTCTCCTTTCTGAAGGTCATCAAGGTCCTTGTTTCCTTTCTGAAGGTCATCAGGGTCCTTGTCTCCTTCTTGTAGGTCATCAGGATCTTTGTCCCCTTCCTGTAGGTCATCAGGGTCCTTGTCTCCTTCCTGAGGGTCATCAGGGCCTTGGTGTCTCCTTTCTGAAGGTCATCAAGGTCATTGTCTCTTTCCTGAGGGTCATCATGGCCTTGGTGTCTCCTTCCTGAAGGTCATCAAGGTCCTTGTTTCCTTTCTGAAGGTCATCAGGGTCCTTGTCTCCTTCTTGAGGGTCATCAAGGTCCTTGTCTCCTTCCTGAGGGTCATCAGGGTCTTTGTCTCCCTCCTGAGGGTCATCAGAGATTTACCTGACTAAAGGTTGAATGAATGAATGAATCAGGGTCCTTGTCTCCTTCCTGAAGGTCATCAAGGTCCTTGTCTCCTTCCTGAGGGTCATCAGAGATTTACCTGACTAAATAAAGGTTGAATGAATGAATCAGGGTCCTTGTCTCCTTCCTGAGGGTCATCAGGGTCTTTGTCTCCTTGCCTCTACCTGCATGATGTAAGATCGTTGTCATGGCGATAAACTAGATTCTGTTTAACTCCATTCTGCTTTGGAACAAAGAACTGTTCTGTTTCGACACAAACTCCAGTTTCAACTGGAGTTTGAAGAACTTCTTTGTCCTTCTTAGAGTCAGAGAAACCTTAGGAGCTGAGGGTGGAACAGGAAGGTGACCCTCTCCGATACTCACCCAGAACTGTTCTGGACCCGGCTAAGGTTCAGAATTTAGATCTGACACATCTGAGCCCTTCTGAGGGACATCACAGGAAACACAGTTTCACCAGGAGCTCTGCAGACAGGTCACATGATCACACACCAAGTCACATGATCACACACCAAGTCACATGGTCTGAGACTAAGTCCCATGACCCCACAGTGTTTGATGGTGGTAGTTTCTGACGGGAGGTGAGGCAGGTTGCTCTGAAACACACACAGCCTCAGTTCCAGTGTGTGTGTGAATTATTCTGTGAGTTAATGTGTCCAGAGGATCGTAGATACCCCCATCCTCACTATTATCATGGTTACCTTGCACCCATCGCACCTAATCCTCCACTGTTGCCATGGATACCCCAACCTCTTCTTCTTCAACATAATCATGTTTTTATTTTCTGTTCGTTGTTCACTGTCTGAAAACAAACTTCAAATTTTATAATAAAACTGATTAAAAACCACCAAACTGTTTGATTTATTCTGTCTGCTCCGGGGTCCACCAACAGTCAGGACAATGTCAGACCAGTTCATCACCTTAAACGTGTTGGACCAGTTCATCACCTGAGACTCTCCTTCCTCCACTCGTATGGTGAATCCAGACCGAACGCGTTTTCAACTGCAGGAGCGTCCGGTTTACATGCAAAGTCAATGGGGGACGCACCTCTTGGCGTCGGGCGTCACGTCACATGCGTGTTGAGCGTGCTGGAAAGCGTTTTTTGTGCACGTGAACCCGCGTCAGCCTCCAAACCACGCCTTGACCATGCTGAAGATTTCGCCGTTCAAACTCGTGAACGCACGCGTCAACCAATCAGGGAGAGTCGGGTGGAGGAGAAAGGGGGAGTCCGCTATGTGACGCGGAAACGAGGGGACGGGGGTATTGCGCAACTATGTGACGTATTGTTTGTGGGACACAGAAAAAACCCGCGAAGTTGTGTACTATGGAAGAGAAACTCATTGTAGCTGTGTGTTCGCGACAAGTCCTTCACGACCAGTCAAGTCTGCTCTACAGAGACAGAAATAAAAAGCTCCTCGCCTGGCGGAGTGCAGAGAGGAACTCGGTATACCGGTAAGCACCTCCCACACACCCCGCCGCCGCAATTTCATTTTCTGGTCTGGACACCACTGGGTCCAGTGCGTCCACTTGCGTGCGTGTCGAGCTTTTTTGCCGTTGAAAAGGCGTTCGGTCTGGATGTAGCATTAGGTCACTTATGTTCCTCCCTCTTTTGGAAATAGGTGTTGACTACAGCCATTTCCATTCTCTTGGTAAAATCCACCACCACAATGGCGTAGGCAAGGGGGGTTCGAACGAACCGCCCACTTTTAAACGAGAAGTTGACCAAGCTAAACTTACATGCCTGGATAGGTCAATGGAAAAAGCGTTTGCCTTCCGTCCCTAACCTTATGGGTTCAATTCCCGCATGGTACAACGTTTTTTTTATTTATTCATTCCAGATCAAAAAACACAAGAAAACTATTTACAAAACAACAAGAAATAAAACAATACTGTACCGTACACGAAATGAAAGGAAGCAGAAGAAGAAAATCTTATCTGCCCCTTCTCAAACTAATTTTTTTTTTTCCAAACACTATTCAAACAACTAATTTTACGTTTGTCTTTTATTGGATAAAAAAAAGGAGTTAATATGCCTGTGGTTAACACATTCTACTTTTTTTATCCAATAAGAGTTTGAAAATAAAAATTAGTTTGAGAAGGGGCAGATAAGATTATTTTCTGCTTCCTTTCATTTCATGTATTGTTTTATTTCTTGTTGTTTTGTAAATAGTTTTCTTGTGTTATTTTAATCTGGAATGAATTAAAAAAAAAACGTACCATGTGGGAATTGAATCCAAAAGGTTTGGGATGGAAAACCAACGCGGTTTCCACTGACCTATTGAGGCATGTTACTTGTTACGTTACTAACATGATGCAACAACCTTCATCTCTTTAAAATGTAACAAGATAAACACCAAAAAATATATTTTTCCATTGACCTATCCAGGCATGTTAGTTTAGCTTGGTCAACTTCTTAAACGAACCGCCCCTCATAAAATTCTGGCTACGCCCATGCACCATCTGTCCTTCCTGGTTTCTTTCCTTGATCTACCCATCACTTCCTCATCCCCTCTGTTCCCTTCACCAACATGTCCATTCAGGTCTGCTCTGAGCACCACTCCCTGGAAATATCACTTCAGATCTTTCCAAATGTACAAGCCCAAAACCAGAAAAGTTGGCATGTTGTGCAAATCGCAAATAAAAACAGAATACAATGACTTGCAAATCTTTTTCAACCCATATTCAACTGAATAGAATGCAAAGACAATATATTTAATGTTCGAACGGAGAAACTTTATTTTGTTTTGCAAATAACCATTAACTTAGAATTCAATGGCAGCAACACATTGCAAAAAAGTTGGCACAGGGACATATTTACCACTGTGTTACATCGCCTTTCCTTTTAACAACACTCAGTAAACGTTTGGGAACTGAGGAGACCAATTTTTGAAGCTTTTCAGGTGGAATTCTTCCCCATTCTTGCTTGATGTACAGCTTAAGTTGTTCAACAGTCCGGGGTCTCCGTTGTCGTATTTTACGTTTCATAATGCGCCACACATTTTCAATGGGGGACAGGTCTGGACTGCAGGCAGGCCAGGGGAGGACCCGCACTCTTTTGCTACGAAGCCACGCTGTTGTAACACGTGCAGAATGTGGCTTGGCATTGTCTTGCTGAAATAAGCTGGGGCGTCCATGAAAAAGACGTCGCTTGGATGGCAGCATATGTTGCTCCAAAACCTGTATGTACCTTTCAGCATTAATGGTGCCTTCACAGATGTGTAAGTTACCCATGCCTTGGGCACTAATGCACCCCCATACCATCACAGATGCTGGCTTTTGAACTTTGCGCCTATAACAGTCCTGATGGTTCTTTTCCTCTTTGGTCCGTAAGACACGACGTCCACAGTTTCCAAAGACAATTTGAAATGTGGACTCATCAGACCACAGAACACTTTTCCACTTTGCATCAGTCCATCTCAGATGAGCTCGGGCCCAGCAAAGCCGGCGGCGTTTCTGGATCTTGTTGATGAATGGCTTTTGCTTTGCATAGTAGAGCTTTAACTTGCACTTACAGATGTAGCGACGAACTGTAGTTACTGACAGTGGTTTTCTGAAGTATTCCTGAGCCCATGTGGTGATATCTTTTACACACTGATGTCGGTTTTTGATGCAGTACCGCCTGAGGGATCGAAGGTCACGGGCATTCAATGTTGGTTTTCGGCCTTGCCCCTTACGTGTAGTGATTTCTCCAGATTCTCTGAACCTTTTGATGATATTACGGACCGTAGATGGTGAAATTCCTAAATTCCTTGCAATAGCTCGTTGAGAAAAGTTGTTCTTGAACTGTTCGACAATTTGCCCACGCATTTGTTCACAGAGTGGTGACCCTCGCCCCATCCTTCTATGTGGATGACTGAGCATGTCAAGGAAGCTGCTTTTATACCCAATCATGGCACCCACCTGTTCCCAATTTGCATGTTCACCTGTGGGATATTCCAAATAAGTGTTTGATGAGCATTCCTCAAATTTCTCTGTCTTCTTTGTCACTTGTGCCAGCTTTTTTGAAACATGTTGCAGGCATCAAATTCCAAATGAGCTAATAATTGCAAAAAATAACAAAGTTTACCAGTTCGAACGTTAAGTATGTGGTCTTTGCAGTGTGTTCAATTGAATATAGGTTGAAAAAGATTTGCAAGTCATTGTATTCTGTTTTTATTTGCGATTTCCACAACGTGCCAACTTTTCTGGTTTTGGGCTTGTACATCACATCCAACCTGTGGAGCACTGACGACAGGGAGTGTGGAATCTGCCCAACAGCAACAACCCGAGGTGCACGTGGCATGGACTACACAGCATCACAGACTACACGGGGAGGAACAGATCTGTGGAACTGTCCAGTGCATCATTTACGGACGAGCTCGACACCTTCTGGTTTGGTGCAAACACCATAGATGTCACCAGACCACATGTAGACAGGACGCCACATTCTGTATAGACACTGCTGTAAGATGAGTGTTCAAGAAAGTAAACCTTCGCAAGGCACCAGGGCCTGATGGCATCCCAGGACGGGTGCTGAGAGTGGGCTGACCAACTCACCAGGGTGTTTACCAACATCTTCAACCTGTCTGACCAGTGTGTGCCCCACCATCTTCAAGACCTCCACAGGTCCCCATCCCAAAGACCTCTGCAGCATCCTACCTTAATGACTCGGCCCAGAGCTCACATCTGTCATCATGAAGTGCTTTCACAAAATTATCAAGACTTCCATCTGTGTCACTCCCTGGACCCCCTACAGTCCACATACAGAGCAAACAGGTCTACAGATGCGATTTAGCAGTTCACACCTCCCTCAGCCATCTGGAGAAGGTAAACACCTGTGTGAGAAAGCTCTTCATTGACTACAGCTCAGCATTCAGCACCATAATCTCCAAACTGGTCTCCAAGCTCACCACACTGGGCCTGGAGAAGTCCATCCGCTGGTTACTGGACTTCCTCACCAACAGACCACAGGCAGTGAGAATTGGCTGTTACCTCTCCTCCGTACTAGTCCTCAGCACTGGTAGACCTCAGGGCTGTGTCCTCAGTTCACTCTTGTACTTTCTATTTACACATGACTGTATCTCCAAGTATGCTGATGACACCACCTTATTGCTGCTGCACTCTGGCTGTATCATGATACCATCACAATTCATCTCAATGTTACAACCTGGGCAATAACCTGTAGTATTTATGTTCATTGTTTATCATGTGCATTTAAGCTAATATTACTACCTGTGAAATACTTATTTCTTATACTTATGGGGTGGCTGAATGATTAGAGCAGTCGTCCTCCAATACAAGAGTTGGGGGTTTGATTATTCTACCAGCAGTCACATGCCGAAGTGTCCCTGGGCAAGACACCCAACCCCTCACTGCCTCTGATGTGTGTCCCATCGGTGTATGCATGAGAAAAAGCTCTGATTATTCTTTGTACAGATCTAGTAGAGCGCTATATTGAATGTGTAAATGATGCCACAGTTGTAACAAGCTTTGAGTATCTTGAAAAGATAGAAAGGAGCTGTGTAAGTACAGTCCATTTATACTAATTAGTATATGATGATATCATCACTTATATTTTACCATGTTGTTGTTTACTATATTTATTTTGGACCTTGTAAATATATTTCTTTTTCACTTTTGGCACTTTATTTTGTACCCTTGCATGCTTTAGTATTTCTTGTTTTTATAGCGAGTCGAATCGGTTCTTCTCATCCTGAACATTCATTGCATTGTTGACCTTGTGTTAACCTGCATATGATAAATAAACAACATTTAGCATCAGACCTTCTACTTCTACCTTCAGACACATCACCCTATCTGACACTCTCTTCACCTCTACTACATTCTTTGCCAACTCCTCCTTCAGGACCACCCCTACTCCATTTCTCTTTCTATCCACACCATGGTAAAACAGTTTGAACCCTGCTCCAATACTGCGAGCCTTGCTGCCCTTCCACTTGGTCTCTTGGACACATAAAACATCTACCTTTCTTCTCTGCATCATGTCAGCCAGCTCTCTACCTTTGCCTGTCATTGTCCCCACATTTAGAGTTGCAACCCTCAGTCCTACATTCTTCACTTTCCTCTTCTCCCTCTGTCTTTGACTAACAGTAGCACAATTTCCACCATCACCCTGTTTGTCAACTGCACCGGTGGAGGTCATTGTTAACCCGGGCCTCGATTGATCCGGTATGGTTTCACTTTGATGAACTCTCATTATGGTTTTTGTCAAAGTGTTTTACATCGGATGTCCTTCCTGACACGACGACCCTCACCATTTACCCGGGCTTGGGACCAGAACCAGAGGTCCACGGCTGCTGCTCCTGGTGGCTGGTTTAATTGAAGTTAACGACTCAAAATAAATCTTAATAATAATTGTTTCAGCATTGATCAATAACCCTGACTGAAAGATAGCAGCTACTCCTCCAACTTTACCTGTTGTTCTAGGGACATGATTTTTCCCTTCCCTTGACACCCACACCCTCCCACCCAAATAAAAAAATATCTCCACGTTGTTTTCAGAACACCACCTGGACTCCCAGCGGTTGGACGACAACATACGACTAAATAGGGCTGAACAATTATTTGCATTTGCAATAATATCGCAATATGATAAAATGAGATTTTCTAATCGCGAAAGCTGAAATTTGACTGGTCACGTGACACAAATCTTTATCAACACTTAAAAAACAACAACACAAACATTTACGATGGTTGCATGGCTAGAATGACAACAACCAGTGCTTCAACTTCAAGTAAGCAAAGTATCAGCCGACAGGGATTACTGACCAAACTGTTTCAACTTCAAACAGTAATTTTTTACATCTATTTATTAACTGTCATGTGAAGTTCAGACAGTAGTTAGGAAGTTCACTTAACATGTTTACTATTATATTTATGAAACAAGAAAAAATAGAAATGGTGAAAAGAAAAGGCATTTGTTTGCTTATTGTAATCTCTGCTTTAAATAAATGTGACATTGTTTATCATAAAACAGATTTATTTATTTATTCTGTTTGTTGAAAAATACTTGAGAAGATATTTTAAAAAATCGCGTTTTAAATCGCAATTGCAATTTATAGAAAAAAAATTGCATCTACGACTAAACATGTCGTCGCTGGTCAGGTTGAAACTTTACTACATGAACCACACAGTTTTATTTATTTTCCTGTTTAATCTCTTAAAATTTTATTGTTTTGTAAACATACAATCACAAACAAGTGAAGCATGACATCATAAAGCAGAACCATCTGATTGGTTGGTCGGTCTTTAAAGGAATGTGATTGGTGAGAAACGGTACATTAAAAAGGGGAGTGTCCACCACATGATACAAGAGTGATTGACAGCTGTGTTTGTTATTTCGTCCTCATGGTAAAAGTCTCAGAAAACAGAAACATGGGATGACTCATTTACTAAATAATTAACTCTAACTCATCTAAACTAACTCATCTGCTGCTTTTCAAATTAAAAACTAATCAGCTGCAGGCACAAAGGTAACAGAAACATCAATTGTCATCAGTTGATCAAAAAAAGGTTAAAAGCACGTGTTGCCCAGAGCCATATAAAGTATATATGGCTCTGGTGTTGCCACATTTACTATTCTGTTTCCATGACAACAAACAAGGAGACAACAGTTTCTGATGTGTTGTCTGAACTAGTTTGTGTTTCTCTGACCTGGCTTTGATTCAGGCCCTGTACACACGTAGCCTGGTGTTTGAAAAACGAATATTTGCACACAAAAAATATCTCTGTCCATACATGTTCGAATATTTAATATGTTTGTTTACATGTCCCGTTTTTTTCACCACAGAAGTTGTAAAGTTGTAATGAATAAGCTGAACCCATAGGTGGCAGTGTAGTGCTGTCACAACCCTTCACCCATGCAGCCGCGACTTCCTGTTATTTATTTATTTATTTTCTTTCGTTTGTGTGGACAGACCGTGAGGTTTAACTACTATTAAATACCGTGTTGGAGTACAAAGTTAATAAAACGCAGCAAAATGTGGACTAGGAATCATGTCAGAGCAGGTATGTTGACTTTTTAGTGCTTTTTTTAGAGCATTATGTGACGTGACCGCCGCTCTGCCGGTCCAGCTGGAGCAGAAAGCTCCGTTCTGAAAGTTCACACGCAGACTCGAAAACGGAGAGTTCTCAAATCTTCACTTTGGCCGGAGTTTTGTTATTATTCGTTTATAGTTACATCAACCGGCGTTCACGTGTGGATGAAAGGCTAAGGCCCTGTACACACGTAGCCTGGTGTTTGAAAAACGAATATTTGCGCAAAAAAAAACCATCTGTCCATACATGTTCGAATATTTAAAATGTTTGTCTACATGTCCCGTTTTATTTCACCAGAGAGCGTTGTAATGAATATGCTGAACCCATAGATGGCAGTGTAGTGCTGTCACAACCCTCCAACTGCCGCGACTTCCTGTTATTTATTTATTTATTTTCTTTAGTTTGTGTGGACAGACCGTGAGGTTGAACTACTATTAAATACCGTGTTGGAGTACAAAATTAATAAAACGCAGGAAAATGTCGACTGGGAATCATGTAGAGCAGGTAGGTTGACGTTTTAGTGCTTTTTTTAGAGCATTGTGTGACTGTCAGCGCCGCAGCAGCTGGAGGCGGTGGAGCAGAAAGCTCCGTTCTGAAAGTGCACACGCAGACTCGAAAGCGGAGAGTTCTCAAATCTTCACTTTGGCCGGAGTTTTGTTATTATTCGTTTATAGTTACATCAACCAGAGTTCACGTGTGGATCAAAGGCCAAACCGCATCATAAACTGTTCGGTTTTACTGATAAACGGCTACGTGTGTACAGGGCCTAAACCGCACGCTAAACTGTTCGGTTTTAATGATAAACGGCTACGTGTGTACAGGGCCTGAGTTTCAAAACCAGTTCTTGACTTGATTCTGTTCTAAGGTTCAACTTTTATTTTTATTTATTATTTTATTGATCATTTCAAATTTTGTCTGTGTTGTAGATTTGATCGTTTTTTTTTTTTGTTTGTTTGTTTTAAGGTAAAATTTCCAGGTTGCAAACAGAATTTGGGGACACAACAAGTTACCGGTAACTGGTTTCTGTTGTATCTTTGTCCCTGAACTGTTCATTTTTATTTGTTACAAATAAAAATACAAACTCCAAACAAACAAATAAATTCCCTATCCAACTTCATTAACCCTTTACTGACACACAATGCCTTCACTGACTTATTTCATGAAATGTTGACTTAATGTATCATGATATGATATCTTCACCTACCGGTTTTGTGATGCATTCACTGACTGCCTTTGTGATGCATTCCCTGACCAGATTCATGACGCGTTAACAGTTAACGTATTACAAACCCAGTTAGTGAAGGCATCACGGACCTGGCTGAGAAACAGTTTTTTTTAAAGGTTTTAACAAGGAAACAAAGTAAAACAACCAAGGATCAAAGGTTTGAGTAAAGAAACGAGGATGGAACATCAAAACAGAGAAACTGAGGACGGTGCAGCTTTAACAACATCGTGTAACAGAGTTTATTAGTCGTTGATACGTAGTTTGAAGGACACTCGTCCAGCAAACTTGTCCCTCTCACTCCCGGCCAGCAGAGTGTTGGAGATCACTTTACACTCCATGTTGATGTCGGTGTTCAGCGTGGCGTTCAGGAACTGTACGGCCACTAGAGGCTGAGTGTAGTTCACCTGAGATACAGAAGAAATCACCCGTCAGTTAGAGTTGCATTCAGGCCCAAAATATCTGATTCAACATGGCCTCAGCTTGCAGTCATCATTTATGAACCCCACCCGACATGAATTCAGGTCGGGTGGGGTTCAGGCTTAAGGCTCGGGTTAGAAATGACCACTGCATCGTGGATACAGGAGGATGAAATGAGTTTCATCTGCAGGGTAGATGGACTCTCCCTTAGAGACAGGCTGAGAAGTTCAGTTATCAGGAGAGACTCGGAGTAGAACCACTGCTCCTCCTCACTGAGAGGAGCCAGTTGAGGTGCTTCGGGCATAACCAACTGGGAGGAGACCCTGGGGAAGAGCCAGGACACGATGGAGATATTACATCTCTCAGTTGTCCTGGGAACACCTTGGAGTCCTCCCAGAAGAGCTGGAAGATGTGGCTGTGGAGAGAGATGTCTGGACCTCCCTGCTCAAGATGCTGCCCCTGAGACCTGAGTCCAGAATAAGAGGAAGATGATGGATGGACGATTGTGGATGATGGACAATTTATAATGTATGGGGATGTTTTTGCACAGTGCCCTGAGATGACTTTAGTTGTTAATTGGCAGGCATTATATAAATGAACCTGTATGGACAGAAGACAGCAAGGATTTTGATGTCCCTCAACCGGATGTGGATTACTGAGGCCTCACCCTGTAGACAGGCCTGGAGGAGGAGCTGATTGGCAAGCCCCTGGCGACCTGGCCTCTACCCGAGGGGCCCAGTCGGGCTCAGCCTGAATGAGTTAAACAGTTTTGCCTTTCTCTCAAGTGCATGGTGTCATGTGTGACAGCCTAAGGGTCTTTGCGCTCTGGCTTAAGAAAACTGGCTCTTGGGACATGAAATGTGACCTCTCTGGTGGGAATGAACCTGTGGTTGTACGTGTAGTTGAGAGGTACCAAAGAAATGCAGTCGGGCTCACCTGGGCACACTGCATGGCTTTGAAACCAGTCTTCCCGAGAGTGGTTGGACCCTATTCCACTTTGAAGTTGTCCATGGTAAGAGGCAATGGGCTGGTGTGGGCCTACTTATAGCACCCAGCTTGGTGTCTGAAGGGGTGGGGGTGGGGTGCGAGAATAGATTGCCAAGCTGAAAAAGTCCTATCAGGCTTTGTTAGCTGGTAGGGCTGCAGAGGCAGTTGAGATGTATAGGCATATTGGATGAGTTCAGTGAGACTTTGGATAGACTTTGGATTGTTTTTTTAAAGCATGTGGCAAACCATCAGTCTGAGCTGGGGAAGGACTTTACCAACATTGTGTATGAAGTTGACCTTAACCAGTAATGTCATCAGATGGTAGGAGAAATATGTCAAGGACCTTCTCAGTCCCATCAGCACATCTTGCATGGAGGAAGATGGATCGAGGACGTTGGGTTTTGCCCTGTTGGCATGGTGCCGTGACCTCCAGCTCTTAATGGAGCGGTTCGTTGCCGACTGGGAAAAGGATCAGCGTCTTCAAATCTGAGACCATGGTCCTCACAAATAAAAGAGTGGACTGCCCTGGGCCTTGTTGCTCAAGCTGCTGCCCCTGCGACATGACTTCAGACCAAGATGAAGATCATGGATGGATGGATAAATAAACTGACGTGAACTGAATTGTATACTGATTTACCTGAGCTTTTTTTCCGTAGTACGGATAGTACATCAGGTTAAAGGTTCCATTCATGGGATAATAAGCCAGAGGTCCAATCTTCTCACTGTCTTCTTTCTGCACACACAAACACACCGATCAATACCTCTGACCCGATCAGAGATCAGTACAGAACATCAGGATGTTCTCTATGCTGAGCTTCTGTTTTTATTTCATCATCTTCCAGGACAGGGAAGTGGAAGCACAGAGGTTAGTGGGCAAATGGAAATGCAAAGCACCTGCATTTGCCCCACTATGGACCCCTGAACAAGGCCCCTAACCTTAAGTAACCTCGCCCCACAATCTGCTCCCCCGAGTGCCCTTGAACGCACCCTCCACACAGAGGACTGTGGTAGCTCAGTGGTCTGTGGGGGTGTCAAGAAGTGTATCTTTGTACAAGTTAGTTTGCTGTGGTGACCCCTGACAAAGGGAGCAGCTGAAAGAAAAACAAAAATTCTGATTTCTTCTCCAGTGGTTCCCATTAGGGGGCCTGGCCCTTCTTTAAGTGGTGGTAAAGAGCTTGTGGGGATGAGTCTTTAAATTACACACAGTCTAGTTCTTGCATGTGTACAGACTAATAAAAGTAGTAATTTATTATACAACTAAACCAGCTACTACGGAGAACCAGCCAGTGAATCTCTGGTTCTGATCCCAAGCCCGGGTAAATGGTGAGGGTTGTATCAGGAAGGGCATCCACCGTAAAACACTTTTGCCAAAACTATTCAAGTTTATCTAAGTGACACCATACCAGATCGGTCGAGGCCCGAGTTAACAACGACCGCCACCGGTGCTGTTGACAAACAGGGTGCCGGCAGAAATTGTGCTACTGTTAGTTGAAGATCCAGAGGAGTGAAACGTGTCAGGAGACAGAGGGAGAGGAGGAAAGTGAAGAATGTAGGACTGAGGGTTGCAACTCTAAATGTGGGGACAATGACAGGCAAAGGTAGAGAGCTGGCTGACATGATGCAGAGAAGAAAGGTAGATGTTTTATGTGTCCAAGAGACCAAGTGGAAGGGCAGCAAGGCTCGCAGTATTGGAGCAGGGTTCAAACTGTTTTACCATGGTGTGGATAGAAAGAGAAATGGAGTAGGGGTGGTCCTGAAGGAGGAGTTGGCAAAGAATGTAGTAGAGGTGAAGAGAGTGTCAGATAGGGTGATGTGTCTGAAGGTAGAAGTAGAAGGTCTGATGCTAAACATAGTCAGTGGTTATGCTCCACAGGTTGGATGTGATGGGGAGGAGAAAGATTTGGATGAAGTGATAGAGAGTATTCCCAGGGAGGAAAGAGTGGTGATTGGAGCAGACCTGAATGGACATGTTGGTGAAGGAAACAGAGGGGATGAGGAAGTGATGGGTAGGTTTGGTGTCAAGGAAAGAAACCAGGAAGGACAGATGGTGGTGGATTTTGCCAAGAGAATGGAAATGGCTATAGTCAATACCTATTTCCAAAAGAGGGAGGAACATAGAGTGACCTATAAGAGTGGAGGAAGGAGTACACAGGTCGACTACATTCTGTGTAGTCTGGTGATGGACCGACTAACAGATGAGGTCAGGCAGGAATCCCCATGGACTATGATGTTTGCAGATGACATTGTGATCTGTGGTGAGAACAGGGAACAGGTGGAAGAGAACTTGGAGAGGTGGAGGTATGCTCTTGAAAGAAGAGGAATGAAAGTCAGTCGTAGTAAGACAGAGTACATGTGTGTGAATGAGAGGGAGGAGGTGGAACAGTGAGGCTACAAGGGTCAGAGGTCACAAAGGTGCAGGACTTCAAGTACTTGGGGTCCACTGTCCAGGAAAATGGGGAATGTGGTAAAGAGGTGAAGAAGAGAGTCCAGGCAGGATGGAGTGGATGGAGAAAAGTTTCAGGAGTGATTTGTGACAAAAAGGTGTCAGCAAAGGTCAAAGGAAAAGTTTACAAGACAGTGGTGAGACCAGCTATGTTGTATGGTCTGGAGACAGAGACATGGACAAAAAGACAGGAGACAGAACTGGAAGTAGCAGAAATGAAGATGTTGAGGTTCTCCTTAGGAGTGACAAGGATGGATAAGATCAGGAATGAGATCATCAGAGGTACAGCACATGTTGAACAACTGGGAGATAAAGTTAGGGAGGCCAGACTGAGATGGTTTGGACATGTCCAGAGGAGGGACAGTGGTTTGGACATGTCCAGAGGAGGGACAGTGGTTTGGACATGTCCAGAGGAGGGACAGTGGTTTGGACATGTCCAGAGGAGGGACAGTGGTTTGGACATGTCCAGAGGAGGGACAGTGGTTTGGACATGTCCAGAGGAGGGACAGTGGTTTGGACATGTCCAGAGGAGGGACAGTGGTTTGGACATGTCCAGAGGAGGGACAGTGGTTTGGACATGTCCAGAGGAGGGACAGTGGTTTGGACATGTCCAGAGGAGGGACAGTGGTTTGGACATGTCCAGAGGAGGGACAGTGGTTTGGACATGTCCAGAGGAGGGACAGTGGTTTGGACATGTCCAGAGGAGGGACAGTGGTTTGGACATGTCCAGAGGAGGGACAGTGGTTTGGACATGTCCAGAGGAGGGACAGTGGTTTGGACATGTCCAGAGGAGGGACAGTGGTTTGGACATGTCCAGAGGAGGGACAGTGGTTTGGACATGTCCAGAGGAGGGACAGTGGTTTGGACATGTCCAGAGGAGGGACAGTGGTTTGGACATGTCCAGAGGAGGGACAGTGGTTTGGACATGTCCAGAGGAGGGACAGTGGTTTGGACATGTCCAGAGGAGGACAGTGGTTTGGACATGTCCAGAGGAGGGACAGTGGTTTGGACATGTCCAGAGGAGGGACAGTGGTTTGGACATGTCCAGAGGAGGGACAGTGGTTTGGACATGTCCAGAGGAGGGACAGTGGTTTGGACATGTCCAGAGGAGGGACAGTGGTTTGGACATGTCCAGAGGAGAGACAGTGGTTTGGACATGTCCAGAGGAGAGACAGTGGTTTGGACATGTCCAGAGGAGGGACAGTGTTATATACCATACCAGCTTTCTTTATAGAGCACTTTAAACACTCATAGGACCAAAGAGATGTACACATAACAAAACAATCATAATCAATAATAAATGAATAAAATAACTGAAAGTCCACATCACAGATGGTGTCTAATCTCAGGGAGAGGAGACGAGTTTGAAGAAGGGATTTAAAAACAGATAATGAAGAGGCTTGTGTGATGTTCAAGCAGCCAGTGCTAAACCAGGAGATGTGGTCAAACGTCCTGGACCCTCTGAAGCTGAGAGAGACACGACTCACTGGTTCCTTCATAAAGTGTCACAGTGATCCAGCCGAGTGGTCACAAAGGCCTGGATTACTGAAATAATCAGCTTTACTTCAGCCAGCTGCCTCAGATGAAAAAAAGAATCAACAACTGGATTTAACAACTGCTCTGACGTGATTTTCTAAATTTAGTCCAACATCAACTTTGACCCCCCAGGTTTGTAACAGTTGGTCTGATGTACTGGACCAAGGAGCCAACATCGACCAACATCTCTGTTGGTAGAAGGATGTTAGAGATGCAGCTGCAGGACAAAGACAAAGAGGAGACATCTGGATGCAGTTAGAGAGGACATGGAGGTAGATGGAGGACAGAGGACACAGAGGACAGAGTGAGATGTAGGAGGACTCCTCGCTGTGGAGACCCTGTAGAGGGAACAGCCGAAAGAAGAAGAAGAATTTATTATGCAACAGTTCATGTGTTTCCATGTTTTCTGTTCTACTTTCAGTGATGACCCTACTTGTCCTTCACAGAAAAACAAGGACTGTTGACGAGGACGTGTCCTGATTTAAACCAACCAGCTCAGGGTTAGAGAGATGATTGACAGGGAGGTGTCTGGTCCCTGACAGGAGACAGAGGTGTCCTGCAGATAAAACTAGCAGTAACTGATGTCTTGCTTTGAGAGTCAACAGTCTGGACTGATCAGAACATCATGAACTGATTTGAGAACGTTCAGGTTCATCAGTGTTTTGATCTCCAGCTCCTACCGACTCATCGATGTCCAGGTTGTAGAGCTGAAGACTGATGCATCATGTAAAGATGGACACATGTGGACAAAACATCCAGAATCAGACAAGACAAAGACAGACTCAGACATGTGGACAGACAGAAGAATGGCTGCTCTGTACTGGACCTTGGCTCCACAGGTGACGTAAGGAGACTGTCCATCTTTCCCAGGTAGCATCCCGATCACCTGCGGACAGACAAACAAGGTAAGACATCTCAAACTGATGCTTCTCTGCAGCGTCCCCATCACGAAACACCTAAACTACCAACTGTGATAGAGTTCTGGAAAAAGAAAGTCAGGTTTCCTTCAGTTCTAGAGTTTCACACCAGGACGTCATAAAACTGATCTGGTTTTTAAAAGTTCTACATTTGTCCCATTCTCATCTGAACTATACAAAAAAACAACAGATGAGTTGTTTTTCCTTAAACTAGAAGTAAGTGTTCATGTTGGGAGTGAAAAACCAGTTCCAGTCCCTGGTCCAGCAGTTTGTACAACCAGTAGCTCTCAGTACTGGTCACCTGTTGGACTTTATCAAGCTCTCACTGGGCTGTGGGACAATTTTGTCTCAATCTTTTTTTTCCATCACTGAAGTTTCTGCTCAGGTCTTTGAAGGTCTCACCACAGCAACAGTCAGGTTGAGGTTCTGGACTCTGACTGTTGCAACTCCTTGTTTCAGTTCGTTCTGACCCATTCTGCTGTAGAGCAGTGGCTGTGTTCAAGATCATGGTCCTGTTGGACCAGTTTGACCATTATTCAAGGAGGACGCTCTGCCCTGTCAACAGAACAGACAGGACACGCTGAGATGGTTTGGACATGTCCAGAGGAGGGACAGTGGTATGGACATGTCCATAATAATAATAATAATAATAATGAATTCCATTTATAATGCACTTTTCATTAATAAAAATCTCAAAGTGCTACAAAGTGTAACAAAGCAAAGATCAAAATAAAACAAGTGATAAAATCAAATAAAATCAATAATAATATTGACTAAGATCAAAGATAAAATCATGTGGATGCAGATTAGGCTTGCTTAAAAAAAAATAAAAAATAAAACAAGTGATAAAATCAAGTGAAATCAATAATGATATCGGCTAAGATCAAAGATAAAATCATGTGGAGGCAGAATAGGCTTGCTTGAAAAGAAAAGTCTTTATGCTGCTTTTAAAGTCAACCAGTGGTTTGGAGGAGGGACAGTGTTTTGGACATGTCCATAGGAGGGACATTGGTTTGAATGTGTCTAGAGGAAGGACTGTGGTATGGACATGTCCAGAGGAGGGACAGTGGTTTTGATGTGTCCAGAGGATCGAGGGACAGTGGTTTGGACATGTCCTTAGGAGGGACAGTGGTTTGGACTTGTCCTTAGGAGGGACAGTGGTTTGGACTTGTCCTTAGGAGGGACAGTGGTT
>JBBPBX010059015.1:0-21915 GCA_038048925.1 Garcialebias charrua | reverse complement strand
GAACCACGATAGTCGTTGACCACCGAGATGACCCCAAGCGTAGGGATGTCGAGCGGCGAGACGTCGTCTGCGTTGTCGGGACCCCCGTCATCGAGATCCTCGTCATGGGGACCCTCGTGGACGTCGAACGGCGAGATGTCCGCTTCGTTGAGACCTTCATCATCAGGACCCCCGTTGTCGGGACCCTCGTCGTCGGGATCCTCGAGACCCTCGTCTTTGTGAGGACCCTCGTCGAGCGGCGAGACGTCTTCAGGACCCTCGTCGTCAGGAGATCCTCGAGACCCTCGTCTTTGTGAGGACCCTCGTCGAGCGGCGAGACGTCTTCAGGACCCTCGTCGTCAGGATCCTCGAGACCCTCGTCTTTGTGAGGACCCTCGTCGAGCGGCGAGACGTCTTCAGGACCCTCGTCGTCAGGATCCTCGAGACCCTCGTCTTTGTGAGGACCCTCGTCGAGCGGCGAGACGTCTTCAGGACCCTCGTCGTCAGGATCCTCGAGACCCTCGTCTTTGTGAGGACCCTCGTCGAGCGGCGAGACGTCTTCAGGACCCTCGTCGTCAGGATCCTCGAGACCCCTCGTCTTTGTGAGGACCCTCGTCGAGCGGCGAGACGTCTTCAGGACCCTCGTCGTCAGGATCCTCGAGACCCCCGTCTTTGTGAGGACCCTCGTCGAGCGGCGAGACGTCTTCAGGACCCTCGTCGTCAGGATCCTTGAGACCCTCGTCGTGGGGACCCTCTGAGACGTCGTGGGGGACCTCGTCGTGGGGACCCTCTGAGACGTCGTGGGGGACCTCGTCTTTGTGAGGACCCTCGTCGAGCGGCGAGACGTCTTCAGGACCCTCGTCGTCAGGATCCTCGAGACCCTCGTCTTTGTGAGGACCCTCGTCGAGCGGCGAGACGTCTTCAGGACCCTCGTCGTCAGGATCCTTGAGACCCTCGTCGTGGGGACCCTCTGAGACGTCGTGGGGGACCTCGTCGTGGGGACCCTCTGAGACATCGTGAGGACCCTCTGCTGAGACGAAGACCCCCGGTGAAGTGAGGCCTCCAGATGGATGAGTGAGGACCTCAGGACCCAGGACCACCTCTGGACCAGTATCTGTGGAGACAAAGAGAAACACTGCATCCGATGGACCGGGTGCAAGACCCAGCCTTGGTGCAGGAGCCAGTTTCGATGCAGGAACCAGTCTGGGTGCTGGACCAGTCTGGGTGCTGGGACCGGAACCAGTCTGGGTGCTGGGACCGGAACCAGTCTGGGTGCTGGGACCGGAACCAGTCTGGGTGCTGGGACCAGTCTAGGTGTTGGCACCGGAGGGACCAGTCTAGGTGGTGCAGGCATGGAAACCAGTCCAGGAGGTGCTGCTGGACCTGAGCTGGGAGGTGCATCAGGCTGAGAAGCTGCTACTGGGCTCAGATATTCAGCTGTGGGTGGATGGGTGGGAGTTGCAGCTGTCTGTGAGTTCTGACGTTCAGCAGCTGTGGGACGTTCAGCTGCTGTGGGACGTTCAGCTGCTGTGGGACGGCTCAGAAGAGGACTTGATGAAGACGAGTTGTGATCAGCAGGAGGTGAGTTAGGAGGTGGACCAGGCTGAACGCGAGCGAGCAGTGAGCGTAACACACAGCTCTCCTCCCAAGCCTGCTCGAACAGTTGCCACGCCCCCAGCGAGTCGTCTTTGTTATCAGCTCCAGTATATGAGGAAATGATTCCTTCGGCGGCGATTAATTTCTCCCACAAAACACTGGAGCTGCAGACTTCCAGGCTCCCAGCAACAGGAGCGCATGGGCGCGCAGCCTCCTCCTTCTGCCCCAGTCTCGCCTCAGTCCTGTCAGAACCGCTGTCAGTGCATGGGCTGACACATGCCCCCCCAAGAAAATTTCCCCGGCTTTTCTGACAGCCGGCGTGGAGAGTTTGACGGTGGGCGGGGCTGGAACCCGGAAATGTCCACACGTTCAGACCAGCGGTGACGTGGACTGAGAGCCGGTAACGGATCCATCCAAAACCCATAAGGGTCCAAGTCCTCGTCCTCGTCCGAGTCGGACCACATGGAACCGAGTGTTGGAACAACAAAGGGGGAGGACGGCCAAAGAGTTGCGCGGCCGCATCCGAGCTTCCTCCGCTCTTCCTCCTCGACCAGAAGCGGGGATGAGAGAATCTCCGTGTCCGAGCTGTAGTCCCCCCAGCCTGTCTCTGCACGAACCCCGTACATGTGAATCACGGTCGGCTCGTCCTGTCCTGGGGCCGCGTCCGTCAGACGCTGAGCCGGTTTGCTGTTTCGCCTGCGGGTCCTGCGATTTCGTGATGGCCGGGTCATACTGTCACGATACGGTTCCGGTGGAGGACGCAGACCCAGAATGCAGGCGAACAGGACTCAGAGACACAGATGTAAAATAATAATCACTTTAATAAACAAAACAAAAAGACTGAACGGTGCAGTCACTTACAAAACGAGGAAAAACGAGTAGTGGCTCCACCAGACATCAGGGATATGGATTTGGTATTGATTTATGACCCGGCAAGGAACAGATGAATGAGAGGGCTTTTATATACTGAGGGATAGTGAGTAAACTCAGAGCACCTTGGCAGGCGGCAGGTGACAACAGGTGAAAGTGATTAGCTATGAGACAGGAACTGAGGAGTGAGCAAAAACAGAAAAAACATGACAGGCGCAGAGCCTGACAGGCGCAGAGCATGACACTGCTGGCAGCTCCACAGCAAAGCACCTCGAACGCAAATTAAGATGGATTGGAGGTTTGGGCATTCGATTCTACAAAGAAGATTTCCACAGAAGAAGGCACAAGGAGAGCCTTTTCAACCTCACAGAGTGACGGAGGATACGCCATGGATTCCGCCATGGATTCCGTGGATTTCTGGGTGTGCTCTGTGGAGGTGAAGAATCTTGGATTATATTGGATTATGATGGCAGCGCTTTGCTTTTTGGCATTTGTGGAGCACTGGTCTATCGCAAAAGAGGGAGACTTCAGCAGGACTTAATGCCTGGAGCACCCGACGTCTGGTCTGCGCTGTGACCTCGAGAAATCAGCTGTGTGCGAGCTTATTCGGGGGGTGAACAGATCAACCTTGGTTTTAGGACTCTGTTCGCTGTGGTCAACATCAGAATTCAGCTGTTTGAGAGCTTATCCAGAGGGTGAGCTGGTCACCTTTGGACTTAGGACTTGGGTTGCTGTGGTCAACATCTGAGGTCAGAGTTGGATCAGTGGAAAAAAAAAAGTCCCGAATTGGATCATATGAACAGAATCGCCCTTACAGACTGAAGGCTGCTGAAATTACAATGTGTGCCTGATGTGAAAATATTTGTATTTCTTATCTGGCTCCCTTGGAAACAGCCTTGGAAAAGGCTGGATATCTAATTTCTCCTGAGACGTGGCTACTGTGGAAAAAAGCTGTTCTTGTCTTGTCTGCTACCCCCCCCCTCCCCCGGAGAACTTTTCTATGAGCGTTATCGGAGGCATCCGGAATGTATCATGGACAGATCCTCCCTGCCTCAGTCTCAACATGCAACATGTAACTGTGCTAAATGTGCTTATGATATGGTTTTTACTGGGTCATGCGGTGTCTTGCAGACAAAATGTGATTCATTTTTTTTAATATCAACGCTGTAACCCCCATGGTTTCTTTCCCTGTTTTCCCACCTTTGACCTTCATCCTGAGACGGATGAGAGAGGCCGCGCTGAAGAACATGTCATGTGTTTTGATAAGGCAGCAGCTTTACACACTCAAACCCTCTCCTGGATGACTGTGCATACATAATCACGCTGTATCGATGAAAATTGGTGCAATGTTAATAAAATCTCTTGTATCTTGTATCTTGTATCTTGTATTAGTTAGTGGATCTCTTATCTTGTGTATTTTACCTAACATTTGTGGTTTTTTAATGCGCCTAGCTAGATTTTTTTGTAGCTTTAGGTCCTACTTCATAATATGTTTGTTTAGTAAATCTGGCCTTCTTTTCTATCTCCTCCCATAAATTATTTTCCATTTCTTTCCTGGTTTCCTTAATGAGATTAAATATGTTTGGGTCGTTTGTTTGTTTGTTTGTTTATGTTTCTGTTCTAAATCCCTTAGCTTCCCTATTTGTTTTTTTTTTATGTTTCTAATCTAGCTTTCTTCATAAATGCTGTATAAGAAATCATTTCCCCCCATATTACGGCCTTCAGGGCATCCCACAGTATTACTGGGTCTACTTCACCATTATCATTTTCCTCTCTGTATCGGGCTATTTCCTCTTTTACTTCACCAACTAGAACCTTATTATTTAATATTCTTTCAACACAGATGCAGCTACATTCAGATGTAGATTAATTAAATATGAGACTCAAAATATATTCCATCAGTCGTAGTTCAAAAAGCGGTGCGTGTCCGCCGCCATTGTTGATAGAAATGCCATCAAACAAAAGCTTTGCGGGAGATGTTTATGTTATCAGCGAAAAATTTTCACTCTGGAAGGTGGATTCATAAACCTCCAGATTCAAAGAGGGGGGCCAGTGGTGTCGTGTAAATGATCAGCAGAGCCGCAGAGAGAAAGGTGCGGTTTCACTCAAAATATGCGCCGTGTAAACGGCCCCTTAGTGTGTGGGTTAGATACAGTATGTTTCCTGTGGAAATACATTCTGATCTGTGCAGATCTTTAAAAAGCTTTTATCATAGTTTATCTTTAGCTTCCACTCTGCTCGTTTTAGCTTTTGTTTTGTTAATTTTAAACTTGGTTTAACTGTTTTAACTTGACCATCCCATTTCATCTTTTTAAAACAAAGTTGAGCAAATCTCAGTATTTACACTGAATTTTCTCAAAATCTGCAAACATTAAAGCTGTTCTAATATTTTACAGACAAGTGGAGGTGAAACAGATCAAGAAAGCTTTTACAAATGAAGGTCTGGCCTTTTCTCGCATAACAGCCATCCTGCCCTACTCCAAGGGCTTCATATGTAGTACCGGTCCTGGCACAGTGTGTCTGTTTGAAAAGACACAAGAGGACAGTTACAGGATGAGCAGGGAGATTCTGGTAAGCAGGAAATAAAACTGTTACTGGTGCTTTAAGCCCTGTGTTTACAATAAACCTATTTCTGTCAGATTCCTTCAGATCCGTGCAGTGATGGCCTGACTCCAGCAAATTGCCAGGAGATTGACACCATGAGTGTCAGTCCTGCAGAAGAAACTCTGGCCATCAGCACAAATCAGGGACAGCTATACAGCATCGGCCTTTCATCTGTATTCACAAACAGGGTTCCTGTGAGTATAACCAAGATCACATATTTAGGCCCCAGCAGCAAGGCCAATTGTAATCGCTCTGTTCAGGCCCGACTAGGGCTGGGCAATATGAGGAAAATATTATATCGCAATATTTTTTGGCTATATCACGATACACGATATATATCGCAATATCTCTAAAATCAATGAAAAAATGATTCAAAATTGATTAAAAAATTTCAACACTAAATTTGAACAAACTTAAATATTTTATTTTAACCATCAATTGCACACATAAATAAAAAGTACTTCAAGCAAAAAGGAAGAATAAATAATTTAAACTTAAAAAGGTGCTCTTGTGCTTTTAACATTAAAAAAATGTTAAATCAAAACATTTAAGGCCTTTAAAATACAAAAACAAAAGTGTAAACAGTGGCCATAAAATTTACTGACCCAGAACAGTCACAGGTAACAACTCTCAACTATTTGCATGTGCTGGTAATTTTTAACAACAAACCACAAAATGTGCACAAGTTTCAAACTGTGCCAAGTTCAGGCAATGTCTGCAAAACCTCTGAACAAGAACAGATTTATCACAGGTATTGTGTACTGCAGTAAATGTGAGCCTCTGTGTACTGTATCCGGTTTTATTGTGAAAGGGTCAGGGGGTTGTTTCCGGGTTCACGAAGACGTTCTCTAAGTTGCTCTACAAAGTGTCGCATTGAATCCTTGTGTAAAAACACGACAGCCTCCACTCAGAAACGTGAACAGAGAGGTGGAGACATTATTAAATCAGCAGTTTATCATATATCGCTAAAGACACGGTCAGTCTCAGCTGTGGAAGAAGACGGCTAACGCGTTAGCCATCTTGTTAGCCGCTAAGGACCGTATCTTTAGCGATAATGATAAAATGCTGATTTAATAATGTCTCCACCTCTCTCTGCGGTGCACGCATGACTAAATGAGCTCAGACCCGTGGTTTGTTTTAATGAAGCAGCAGGCTGGAAAAACACTTGGTTCTGCCGTTTCATCATGCTCCACTCCGCTGTTTAAATGGTGAAAAAGATTCGTAGTTCCGACCTTTCTTCGGGATTATTTTCAGCATCGTCTACAAAAACATTTTTTATGCCCTCATCTGACAATTTAATCCAAACTAGCTCAGAAAGAACATTGTTTTTCCCCCTCAGCAGCTGGCAGCGCTCTTCATATCTGCCGTGTTTACATGTGCTGAAAGTCTCCGCGGCTCTGTCCTCCTGCAGCCTGCAGGAAGGAGGGGGGCGAGTGGGAGCCCGCGCGACAGCAGGAGGATTCTCGATATAGACGATATAGCCCTTTTAACCATCGTACATTTAAAATATTGCGATACATCGAGTATATTCGATATATCGCCCACCCCTAGGCCCGACCTGCAATTTCTTCCGCCAAACGAATTGGCCTTTTGGGGGCCTTTACATATCCCAAAACTCACCAAATTTGGCAGCCGCATCAGGACTGGTGAAAATTTACGTATTTTAAGGGAGTGGCAAAAATCGCAACAGAAACGGCTCAAGAGCACCACCTAGGAATTTTCAAAATATCCTCCGCATTGGCCTTAGTTTGGCGTAGAAGCTTGAAATTTGGTACACTTGTCCAATTCACCAAGTTGCACAGAAAACCCTCTGGCACCAATGTTGTACGATAACTAGGAAGGCAGCCATTTTGGAATGCTTTCCAAATTTTCACTCCTTTTTGGCTGTTTACAGCCTCCGCATTTGAACAAACTCCTCCTAGAGATTTCACTCAATTGGTTTCAAACTTGGCCAGTTTCTTCATAAGGCATGGGGGACCAAAAGTTATCAAAACAGTTCATTTCAAAGCATGTTGAAGGGGCGGGGCCAGACCTAAAATTTGAACATCTTGCCATGAAAAATGAAACGTTAAAGGGATTGTGACATGATTTTGTAAATTTGAATATTTGTCAGAACATATATATCTTATATCATTGAGCTCTGGTCGTTTTTGCATAATAAATTATAAATATATTAAAATTTCATTCCAAGTTATGATAGTCATTTCTCTGGGACACGCCCCTAAAATTCCGTGCATTCCGCAAAACCGTCATTTGACGTACACGTGGGGAGCCGCTGCTCAACGCGCATGTAATTAATAATGGCGGAGCATGTCGACTCAGACGAGTGCAGCATTTCTAGTGTTGATCTAAGCGATTTGTCTTCAGTTTTGGAAGGTCAATATAAGCAGTAGAAGTTTTAATCTTGCTCAAATCATTTTATTGTATACTCTATTAATGGAAAACTTATTAACTTTTACGATTCAGCTTTAAAAAAACGTGCAGGGAGCTTCGTGGCTTTGAGCATGTCCGATTGCGTTTGAGATCTATCATTTTAAGACAGTAAATCATCCAAAACCCTCATTAATAGACTCTCCCCAAATAAAAACAAACAAAAGATCGTACCTGATTGCGCCGACATAATTTAAAAATACCTAAATAGCACCCCGTGTTGACTCGGGAGCTATGCTAATGTCTGTTAGCAAGCAGATGTCGGCAGATAGACCTCACGTCTGACATATATCATTTTTAAACAGTAAATCATCCAAAACCCTCATTAATAGACTCTCCCCAAATAAAAACAAACAACAGATCGTACCTGATTGCGCCGACATAATTTAAAAATACCTAAATAGCACCCCGTGTTGACTCGGGAGCTATGCTAATGTCTGTTAGCAAGCAGATGTCGGCAGATAGACCTCACGTCTGACATATATCATTTTTAAACAGTAAATCATCCAAAACCCTCATTAATAGACTCTCCCCAAATAAAAACAAACAAAAGATCGTACCTGATTGCGCCGACATAATTTAAAAATACCTAAATAGCACCCCGTGTTGACTCGGGAGCTATGCTAATGTCTGTTAGCAAGCAGATGTCGGCAGATAGACCTCACGTCTGACATATATCATTTTTAAACAGTAAATCATCCAAAACTCTCATTAATAGACTCTCCCCAAATAAAAACAAACAACAGCTCGTACCTGATAGGCAGTAAGATGGTCGCTGCAGACATAGGACTCTCAGTAGGAACCCATCGGTCACAAGTTCTCTGTACTTCCATTCTAGGCAAAGTTTCTCATCTTTTGGGAATTTGTGAAGGCTCACTTGTTCACTGCTGATATTAGAACACCCAAATGCGCTACAACGTGACAGCATTTTTCAAGTTACACCAAAAAAAAAAGAGTCGATCTTTCACCAAACAAAGGGGCAAGCCAGGCTCCGCCTTATGCCCAGTGCCCACGTGTACGTCACATGAAGATTTGCATAAATTCACGGGGCGTGTCCCAGAGAATTTATGGTAAAAAATTACCATAAATTGGAATGAAATTTTAATATATTTATAATTTATTATGCAAAAACGACCAGAGCTCAATGATATAAGATATATATGTTCTGACAAATATTCAAATTTACAAAATCATGTCACAATACCTTTAACAGCACCTACACGAAAACTGCCTAATACATCAAACCTTCAGTGATTGATCCACATCCAGTCCCCTACAAGACGGAATGGTCAAATCATGACATCACTTAAGCCTTGCTCCCTGACAATAGGAAGTGTCAAGTTTTACGTTGAACTGTCCCGATCTGACCCCTGTTACTTAATCAGCATGACAGTGTGTCCAGTGACCCAAGACATGTTGCTGTAACTTGCTTTCCAACCCTTACTGTTTCGGGTGGAGCATGTAGGTGTGGCGACGTGGCAAAGTAAGACGTAACGCAATTGCCATACGTTTGGTTCTAAAATCTACAGATTTGATCTGAGGAGTACCAAAATCAGTATGATCGATCATTGCCCACCCCTTGAACAGGAATCTATGATAATTGTCCAATAGCCTCCCCAGCGCCCCTGTTAATGACCCAAAGGCACGTAGCATATTAATTGACACAAAACAAAGAAATTAGGGTAAAAAATAGTTTTATTTTTAGGCTCTCCAGCGGCGCGGCTTCGGGTACGCCGCCTCCAGCTCCTTTAAACGAACCTTAGCTTCCTTGTATCCACCGGATCACAAAGTAATAAAAGATAAGTCTGACCTGATGAGCCAATTCAAAGAAATATAAAGGTACCTCAGTGGGCCAACTCCATATGGAGCCGTCAAAGCTACTGAAAGTACCAGACTAAGGTCCAAAGGTCCATACCTAAGGTAAACAAAAAGCAAAAACATAGCAATCGGTCTCACCAGGTTGAATCCAGCTTCAGGATGGTTAATAACAAAAAAACCTCTAAGTCCAACGGGTCGCTCAAGCCTCCGGTTTTCAGCACCCAGGTTGAGCGTGCCCCGCACACAACTACGACAGCAGGTCTTCTTCTTCTCTCACAGCTTCATCTTCGGCTTCTCACGGCTTCTTCATTCAGCTTATTCATTCGGCTTCTTCATTTGACTTCTTCATTCGGCTTCTTCATTCAGCTTCTTCATTCAGCTTCTTCATTCGGCTACTTCATTCGGTTGCTTCATTCGGCTTCTTCATTCGGCTACTTCATTTGGCTACTTCATTTGGCTACTTCATTCGACAATGGCTCCCCTCTCTCTCTGTTGCTTTGGATCTAGTATAGAGGGAGCAACCACCCCACCTACAGCGTGCTTTCAATTAATCAACAGCTGCAGTCAATTAGCCACTCAAAACCTTTAAACCACTCATCCCTCTGACCTAAATAAAGATGACATGCCCAGGGCATGTAACATCCCCCTCCCATTAAAGACTTTGCATGGGTTGATGCAGCCATATTACACCACACTCATCACCCATACAAAGGAAACCAAAAACACGAACACCTACACCAACAACAACAACATAGTAAAAAACAAACAACTCACAACCCAATACTAATAGTACAAACAGACTAAAACCACCAGCGGGTCTGGTAGAACCGCCAACACTAATACCAACCAGTCACACTCAAAACATTTTAAACCCAAAAAGGTGTCGCTTATCAGGTTTCACTCCGCAAGACCTCCGTTTAGCACCACCCACACCAACATTCTGATTAACAATGCCAGTTCGAAGATTAGGGTGTTTTCCTTTTATCACAACCAGAGGGAAACTGTCCTCTTCCGTTTCATCACTTCCAGCACTGGACAGCAACATCGTGTCAGCTGCAACAGCTCTGTCATCAAGCACTCTGCAGACACAGCATAGAGAGTCAACAAACACACACATTCATGGTCAACATGTTCATCAAACGGTTCCAGTTGTTCAAATTCAACACACGGCTGTGGCACTCCACTTCGTACAGACAGCAAAGATTCACTCCCTGTTTCTGTTCTAGTCAACGGCTCCACAACGTCCAGCATCACACTCACAACCTCCTGTGAAATGGCTGAAAAGGTACACAAAGGAGCAGGATGGATAGTCTGTTTCGTCTCCTCTGCTACATTGCTCACTGGGATGTCTTCTGACTCAGAGAAAAATATAAAACAGTCACTCAGATCAATGTTAACTTCGTCCTTTTCACTTTTCTCTTCCACCTGTGATGTCACCTCTGGAGTGACCAACACACAATCCACAGTCAATTAATTATTTACAAGCTTAGAGACGCCTGCAACAGGAAAGCTGGAGCGTAGTCCCACCACAGCTTCTTCAGAACACCACTTGGGGCGAGACTCCACCTCACACAATGGGACATGTTCAACACCCAGCTCCAACTCCCTCCAACAAACATTAGCCTGCAATTCTAATATTCGTTGCTCAAACCTAATTTCCATCTCCCTCAGAAAAGTTTGCGGCTGCTCAAAAATAAGTTCTTTTTCTCTTAAAGCGAGTTCATGTTTGAGCTCTATTTCTCTTAAAGCAGCTTCATTCTCCATCTCCACTCGACAAATTTCTAATTCAATTTCCTTTAAACGGATTTCAGATTCTAACCCCATTGTTGTAGACTAAAAGAAAAAAATTCAAACAGCTAACCACAAAAACCCTTTGTACGCAGACTATTGCACATGAACACAAACGCTCCGAGTTGCACCTGAACGCATCACAAGCTGCTAGTACAGCTGACGGCGCTCACACAATTTGTTCCAAGTTTGCTAAAAAATGCACAAATCTATCGGACAATTTCAACAACTAGTTCCATAAGTTTGACGAGCCCCCATTTAATATGTTACGACCCGAAGGCGCGTAGCATATTAATGGACATGAAGCAAGATTTGAGGGTTAAAAAAAGTTTTATTTTTAGACTCTCCAGTGGCGCGGCTTCAGGTGCGCCGCCTCCAGCTCCTTTAAACGAACCTCAGCTTCCTCGTATCCATCGGATCACAAAGTAATAAAAGAAAAGTTGGACCTTGATTCCTTCAACCTTTATTTAGTCAGGTAAATCTTTTGAACCTCATGGGCTCATTTACGAAAGCGACCTGCTAAAACTAAAGAACAATTTTTTTTTTTTTTTCATTCAACCTTTATTTAGTCAGGTAAATCTTTTGAACCTCATGGGCTCATTTATTTTTTTATTGATGAGCCAATTCAAAGAAATATAAAGGTACCTCAGTGGGCCAACTCCATATGGAGCCGTCGAAGCTACTGAACGTACCAGACTAAGGTCAAAAGGCCTCCACATAAGGTAAACAAAAAGGCAAAAACATAGCAATCGGTCTCACCAGGTCAAATCTAGCTTCAGGATGGTTAATAACAAAAAAAAACTCCAAGTCCAACGGGTCGCTCATGCCTCCGGTTTTCAGCACCCAGGTTGAGCGCGCCCCATACACAACAACAATGACAGCAGGTCTTCTTCTTCTCTCACAGCTTCATCTTCGGCTTCTCACAGCTTCTTCATTCGGCTTCTTCATTCGGCTTCTTCATTCGGCTTCTTCATTTGGCTTCTTCATTCGGCTTCTTCATTCGGTTACAGAGGTGCACCAAAATCACTATGATCGATCATTATCCACCACTTAAACAGGCATCCATGATAAGTGACCAATACCCTCCATAGCGCCCCCTATATTATTACTACAGTTATATCTCAGTGATACATCATCCGATCTAGACGAGATTTAGTGTGCTTCATCACTGAGCACTTCTACACACATTTATATTGTGGTTTAACATATGACTCCAGTGCATCCCCTACATTATTCAAACTGTTATATTTCAGTGATAGATCATCTGATCTGTTCCAGATTTATTGTGCATAATCTGTCAGCACTTCTACACACATTGGTATTGTGGTTTAAAATGTCACTCCAATGTGCCCCCTACATTATTCAAACACTTACAGATCAGTGATATATCATCCAATATGCACCACATTTATTGTACGCCATCAGTAGGGATGGGAATCGAGAACCGGTTCTTTTAAAGAACCGGTTCTTTAGAGTTCAATTCTCTGGAATTGTAGGATGCTTGTCTTAACGATTCAGTTTATCGGTTCTCTGAGTCGTTCTACTGACTCGTCGTGGTGACGCATTTACGTGATGACATCACAGACATGCGCCGTATCAACATGGCATCGAGGAAAAAGCGAAGACGAAACCAGGTCTACTTGCAACACATGCAAAGCGTCGATTACAATAAAGGGCGGAAATACTTCTAACATGTAGAGAGAAGCATTTGACCACTCAGCATGAAGGTGAGTTTGCACAAATGTACCGTCTTTAACACGTTGCTTCGTGACGCTGCTTTGTGACGCTGCTTTGTGGTGGTGGAAGCAGAGCTAACAAACTAGCTTCCTCCTCTGTTTTAAATGTTGCAGCACGTAACGTTAAACTCCTCCAGTTCATGTCACTTGTTACTTTTTTGTTGTACTGCTTCCACTGTGTTGTATAAATAATCTCCAGCTACTGTAATAACATTTAGCTTACGAGGATTGCCGGAGTCTGGCTGGCTCAGAGGCTGGTGCTAGCACAAATTTAGCTTTCAGGATGACGTTTTTCCAACACACAACAGACCTAAAAATGCCACAGTATAAATGGGAGCAAAAACAAAAGTGTTGTTTTATATTTTTGTTCAGTGTGTTTCATTGTAGCCTCTTTCTGTTGTGAGAGCTTTTTTTGCTGCTCAGTGTTTTTAATGGTGAATTTCTTCTGAAGCTGGCAGAGCTGGGAGAGACGCAGAGGGAGAGACGTAGAGGGAGGCAGAAGAGGATGAAGATGATAACTATGTAAGTTTTGTTTTTTGTAATGAAAGATGATAGATTGCATGGGTTATTACACTATTTATTTTAAAATTGAAACTTGTGAATTACAAGTTGTGGTTATGTCAATAATTTCAGATGCCTCCTGTAAAGCAGCAAAAAGAGACAGCCTAAGAAGAACTTTTTGAGGAAGAGGACAGAAGTCCAATTGTATAGAAGCCTATCACCCATTCAAACCATGGACAGCCCCTTAATAATGTTAATTAGGAATTCTTTTTTTCATAAAAGTTCTATTTTTGTTCTGGTGAAAGAGCATTAAATACTTCATGCACACAAATGGTGTACTATATTTTTGCCTAACCCAATGAGAATTGTTAACAGTATTGATAAGGAATTGAATCGATAAATGATATCGATAAAGGAATTGGTATTGATAATTTCTTAACAATTCCCATCCCTAGCCATCATTGAGCGCTTCTACACACATTTCTCTTGTTATTTCACTTTTGACTCCATGCACCCCCTACATACTTCAAACTGTTATATGTCAATGATGGACCATCCGATCAGTTCCAGATTTATTGGGCGTCATCTGTGGGCACTTCTAAACACATTGATATGGTTATATAACATTTGACTCCAATGTACCCCCTACATTACTCCAACAGTTACATATCAGTGATACATCAAACGATCTTCACCAGATTTATGGTGCTTAATCAGTGAGCACTTTTATACATATATACTTTTTGGTGTTGTGGTTGAAAATTTTACTCCAGTGCGCCCCCTATCTCAGTGATACATAATCCCATCTGCACCAGATTTTTGGTCCTAGGTCAATGAGCACTTTGAGACAAATTGGTATTGTTGCTCCATGACATCACTTAAGCCCCGCCCACTCACACAAGAAACTCACGATTATTGGGTGACTCTTCCAGCTTCGTCCTGTGTAACATATAAGACTGACACTGTATTTGCTAACTGTTGATCACCACATATGACATATTGAAAAGCCTAACGAAAGTGCTCATCAAACAATCGCCACAAAAAAGGAAATCCCCAAAACTCTTGTCTGGAAAGTTGCATTTCAGCCAAACTTGGAAGGCTTGCAGCTGGACTCATACTGATATGGGCAGAGTACGCACTCTGGTGGACGCGTGCGGGAACGGAATGGGAGCGTTCACCATTGTGACTGGGAGGCGTTGCTGGAGCTCTTGAGTTCGCAGGTGATTTAGAAGATTTGGCAAATGCACACCCTGGCAAATGGGTGCGGGATAGGCATGATTGCATTCCAGATAGCAACTGGGCAGATTAACTGGAGTTCCCACGGTTGCCACAATAAGGCCGGAGCGGCGCTTTACTGCGAGGGCCTCAATGCTGTGAGGGCCTCAATGTTGCTTGCAGCTTTAATTTTAATTTATTTATTATTTATTAAAAATTTATTCATAAAAAACAATATAAAACAATCCCATAAATGATAAGAATACAAAATATAAAATTAAAGGTAGCAGAAAGAAGAAAAAAATCTTATTATATCAGTCCCATTTTTTAAACTATTAGTTCAAACAATAATAATATTCAAGTAACAGAACAAAATGAATAACTCTTTCTAATATTTCTAACTCTAATACAATACACATTAAGCTACTTCATATCTTTTTTCAACAATTCAGTTTTGACCATTTTCTTAAAGGAGACCACATATAGGTCTTTAAAATTTTTATGTTATGTCTGTGTGCTATCTTGACAATATTAATTCATTTTAATACACAAAATAATTCTTAGATAATTAATTATACCCTTTTTAATTCTGCCATTTTTAACTTTCGTTTTGAACGACCGGTTTCTGATACTGAGTTCTGAAGTCCACGCCCTTCAAAGATCTGTTTACGCCCTCTGTAACAGCCAGTATCTGTAATGTGTTGTTGTTTTAAAATTAGCTCTTTTTTTATTACTCATTTGACTTACTGTTAGTGCTAGCTTAAGATAACTTACCGAAACCCGTCTGAGCGCGCCGCAATTTGCTGCTCCTTTTAGCATGAGACCACCCGAATCCGATGCTAATGTTAGCTTGTTCCTCTTCCGGTGTTCGCCAGCTCCGCTCGTTGCACGCGGCGATTTTGGGAGTTATCGCTGTTCCAGTCAAGACAACACAAAGTTCACCAAGTGTCTCCCGTAAATTAATCCGTAAGGAGAAGGTCCTCGCTGCTGCGAGGCTGCTGCGAGGCTGCAGCGAGGCTGTACAGTTGAAGCTCCGCTCCATCGCGCCAGAAGAGGGTCCCGTTGCCGCCGGTCCCTACGCCGGGGGTCCGCTCGTTTAATTTTTGCCGGCTGCGCGTTGGGAGCGATCGCAAATACACTAAAAATTGAACTAAAACATAAAAATAACAATTATACTTTATTTATAAAGCCATTTAAAAAAAACACAGCTGCAACAAAGTGCTGTACACATGAAATTAAGAACATATAAACAAAAGATGAGATGAAATCATGAAAAACAACAGTCATGTGTTTAATACAGAAGTGGGTTGAGCCTAACCAGGGGTTGCTAGGTGAGGGGCTGGACTCAGGTTGTGGTGGGTTGTCCTAGCGCTTGTGACGTCACAAGCGCAATTGATTTAAAAACAAACCTAAATTATCACAGTAAAATAAATCTACTTAGAGTAAATAAGGCTCTGACTGTTGTTTGTGCCTATGCGCCAAACGGCAGCGCAGATTACCCACCCTTTTTGGAGTCCTTGGAGGGGGTATTGGAGGGTGCGCCTCCTGGGGACTCCCTTGTTCTGCTGGGGGACTTCAACGCTCACGTGGGCAATGACAGTGAGACCTGGAGGGGTGTGGTTGGGAGGAACGGCCCCCCTGATCTGAACCCGAGTGGTGTTCTGTTGTTGGACTTCTGTGCTCGTCATGGATTGTCCATAACGAACACCATGTTCAGGCATAAGGGTGTCCATATGTGCTCTTGGCACCAGGACACCCTAGGTCGTAGTTCAATGATCGACTTTGTTGTCGTCTCATCTGATCTGCGGCCGCATGTCCTGGACACTCGGGTGAAGAGAGGGGCGGAGCTGTCAACTGACCACTACCTGGTGGTGAGTTGGCTCCGATGGTGGGGGAGGATGCCGGTCAGACCTGGCAGACCCAAACGTATTGTGAGGGTCTGCTGGGAACGTCTGGCAGAGTCTCCCGTAAGACGGAGCTTTAACTCCCACCTCCGGGAGAGCTTTGAACACGTTCCGAGGGAGGCGGGGGACATTGAGCCCGAGTGGGCCATGTTTCGCGCCTCTATTGTCGAGGCAGCTTATCGGAGTTGTGGCCGCAAGGTTGTTGGTGCCTGTCGTGGTGGCAACCCTCGAACCCGGTGGTGGACACCGGCGGTGAGGGATGCTGTCAAGCTGAAGAAGGAGTCCTATTGGGCCTTTTTGGCCTGTGGGACCCCGGAAGCAGCAGATAGGTACCGGCAGTCCAAGCGGCATGCGGCTCGGGTGGTTGCTGAGGCAAAAACTCGGGCGTGGGAGGAGTTCGGAGAGGCCATGGAGAATGACTTCCGTACGGCTTCGAGGCGATTCTGGTCCACCATCCGGCGTCTCAGGGGGGGAAAGCGGTACGCGACCAACACCATTTATGGTGGGGATGGCGTGCTGTTGACCTCAACTCGGGATGTTGTGAGTCGGTGGGCGGAATACTTCGAAGACCTCCTCAATCCTACTGGCACGTCTTCCACTGAGGAAGCGGAGCCTGGGGACTTTGGGTCGGGCTCTCCAATCTCTGGTGCTGAGGTCGCCGAGGTGGTTAAAAAGCTCCGCGGTGGCAAGGCTCCGGGGGTGGATGAGATTCGTCCTGAGTTCCTTAGGGCTCTGGATGTTGTGGGGTTGTGTTGGCTTACGCGACTCTGCAATATCGCGTGGACATCGGGGGCAGTTCCCTTGGATTGGCAGACTGGGGTGGTGGTTCCCCTATTCAAAAAGGGGGACCGTAGGGTGTGTTCCAACTATAGAGGGATCACACTCTTAAGCCTCCCTGGTAAGGTCTATTCAGGGGTTCTGGAGAGGAGGGTCCGTCGGATAGTCGAACCTCGGATTCAGGAGGAGCAGTGTGGTTTTCGTCCTGGTCGTGGAACACTAGACCAGCTCTACACCCTCAACAGGGTCCTGGAGGGTGCGTGGGAGTTTGCCCAACCAGTTTACATGTGCTTTGTGGACTTGGAAAAGGCATTCGACCGCGTCCCTCGGGGGGTTCTGTGGGGGGTACTCCGGGAGTATGGGGTACCAGGCCCATTGATATGGGCTGTTAGGTCCCTGTACGACCGGTGTCAGAGCTTGGTCCGCATTGCCGGCAGTAAGTCAGGCTCGTTTCCGGTGAGAGTTGGACTCCGCCAAGGTTGCCCTTTGTCACCGATTCTGTTTATAACTTTTATGGACAGAATTTCTAGGCGCAGCCAAGGTGTTGAGAGGATCCGTTTTGGTGGCCTTAGAATCGCTTCTCTGTTTTTTGCAGATGATGTGGTCCTATTGGCTTCATCAGCTCGTGATCTACAGCTTTCGCTGGAGCGGTTTGCAGCTGAATGTGATGCGGCCGGGATGAGGATCAGTTCCTCCAAATCCGAGGCCATGGTCTTGAGCCGGAAAAGGGTAGCGTGCCCTCTCCGGGTCGGGGAGGAGGTCCTTACCCAAGTGGAGGAGTTTAAGTATCTCGGGATCTTGTTCACGAATGAGGGAAAACTGGAGCGTGAGATCGATAGGCGGATAGGTGCAGCGTCCGCAGTGAAGCGGGCGCTGTACCGGTCTGTCGTGGTGAAGAGAGAGCTGAGTCAAAAGGCAAAGCTCTCAATTTACCGATCGATCTACGTTCCCACCCTCATCTATGGTCATGAGCTTTGGGTTATGACCGAAAGAACAAGATCTCGGATACAAGCGGCTGAAATGAGTTTTCTCCGCAGGGTGGCTGGACTCTCCCTTAGAGATAGGGTGAGAAGCTCAGTCATCCGGGAGGGACTCGGAGTAGAGCCGCTGCTTCTCCACATCGAGAGGAGCCAGTTGAGGTGGCTCGGGCATCTGGTTAGGATGCCTCCTGGACGCCTCCCTGGTGAGGTGTTCCGGGCATGTCCCACCGGGAGGAGACCCAGAGGAAGACCCAGGACACGCTGGAGGGACTATGTTTCTCGGCTGGCCTGGGAACGCCTTGGGATTCCCCCAGAGGAGCTGCTCCAAGTGGCTGGGGAGAGGGAAGTCTGGGCCTCCCTACTTAGGCTGCTACCCCCGCGACCCGACCGGATAAGCGGAAGAAAATGGATGGATGGATGGATAGAGTAAATAAACCACTGGGTGCATTTTTTTGGCCTTAGGACAGTTTTTTTATGAAGTAAATACCCAAAGTTGAGTAAAAAAAACATTAAAAAGTGAATTTTGCATGTGTGGTCCCCTTTAAATGTACACATTGACTTGGCATTTTTAACATCACTCTCCAGACCATTCCACAATCCAATTCCCTGGATTGAGGTAGATCGTCCCTTCAAACTAGTTCTGAATTTTGGTTTGACAAATATCTCTATCCCCTTAAGGTTAAAACAACTTTGTCTTTTAACAAAATTTATTTGGATATTTAAATGTACAGTAATGTGTTATTCTGAGCCCTATACATAACTGATAAAATACTATAATCTATCAAATCATGGAACTTCAGTAACTTCAGTTGATAAAATAATGTGCTTGATGGTGACAGTAATGCTTTCTAGTGATAATTCTTACAGCTCTTTTCTGTAAAATAAAAATAGGCTTTGTAATTGTTTTACACACTGACCTTCCCCCAAACATCAATACAATATATTAAGTGTGGAACAATGATTGTGTTATACAACAAATACATAGCTTTATCGTTTAATAAGTCTATGACTTTGTACAGTACTGCAATAGATTTAGCTATTTTTATTCTTACAGAATGTATGTGTTGTTTCCATGTCAGTTTGTCATCAATGATAACACCCAAAAACGTTACCTCACTCACTCTACAAATCTCAACACCCTCAATTGAAAATGGAACATCAACAGTTATCTTTTTATTACTGAATATCATGTACAGTAATTAGTTAAAACCAAGTTTGTATTTTTAACAAATTCTGTCTTCATCAACTCCAACATCCATTCTAAATTTTTACCCTTTAAAAAAAGTGGTATCATCAGCAAAAAGGACACATTTAAGGAGTCCTTTAAAAAAAAAATGTTTTTCCCTTTTATAGATGGCCTCCCTTCTCACCTTACAGCCATCCTCTCACACCATTATGAATTATTATTATTATTTTATTTTATTTTTTAATAGAGAGAAAGGAAAGACAGAAAGTAAGACAACAAAAGAACAATTATCCACAAAAAGAGCACAAGGCAAACACAGCCAACCTCCGTCTGCAATCCTGCAAAGTACATGACAGAACACAGCAACAAAACACACAGGCATAAAGACTAATAACATTCATGACCTTGCAGTAGATTTCCATAAATATACATACCCATACCTACAAATATATATACATACATATATATATACTATACATACATATACATTCATATTCAGTCACATACGCATCTACATATCTACATATGATATCTACAAATACATCCCTGCATCCATTTGTGTGTGGTTGTGAGCATGCATAAGTGAATAAGGTTTCTCTAATAGAACATTCAATACCGACCGTGAAGCATCATAGAATGACGAACCATTCACCCACTCCCCAGATCCGACCAAATGGGAAACCGGAAGAGCCCCACCAGAGACTACACACAATGACCCCCCGGGGCCAACAGCGACAAACTCACAGGCCCCCACCGGAGCCCGCTGCACCGACGTAGCCCCAGGCCCAGACACTGAGGCCCGAGCACCGGGGACACCCACCCCTCAGGCCCAGACCAGATAGGACCAGAGGACCCGAGCCCCACCAGGCAGCCAACAGGCCGAGCCGACACACGCCCAAGCGCCCAACCCCCAACATAGAGGGCCCCAAGCACGCCGGCAGGCAAAGGCACACCCCACCACAGGGCCACGTGGTAGGAGCACAACACCAAGTAGCCCCAGATATATCAACGAGGGGGCACCCTAAGTCCCGGCCGGACAAACAAACATTCATACACAGACACAATCACACAGATCCACCCTCGTCCTCACCCTTACTCACTCAAAGACATACAATAACAACACATTCCTAATCCCGATACGCACTCTATACCCCCCAGGTCCAAGACATGTACTTGTCCCCTACATGGGGCAGCCCACACCCAAACCCAGGAGATAGGCCCATTCTTCCGGGGTGGAGAGGAGCCGACATCCAAGATCCGGCCCAACCTGCGCCCCGCTGACAGGACACCCGAGCCCAATCAGCCCCAGGAAGGGCGCCGCACCAGCCCCACCTGCGGCAAACCCCCAGGACCCGAACCCCCCCATAGTCCAGGACAACACCAGACGGCCTGCCACTCTACCGGATCCCACCCCAGAATGACCGCCAGCGAACAAGGGGGGGTAAAAAATAAAAACACACACACATTTACCAAGTCATTCACATATAAAATAAATAGCTTTGGTCCAAGTAAAGAGCCTTGAGGAACTCCACATGGGATATTGCAGAGGTCAGATCTTACACCATTTATTTGTACGGTGGTGGACAACAGATTATTTTGATCATCTTCCTCATTGGCACCCATGTGTCACTCTCTTGTAGGACGTTCACTCATGGCTCACACTATGAGTCTATCATAATTCAGATAGGCCCATTCTCTTCTTGCTCTTGCCGCTCTTTTCTCAGGAGTTCTTTACGCTTTTGATGCATAGCCTCTGAATAGTCCTTGTTGATGTAGATATGCAAGCCTTTCAGTTTGTTTGCTTTTGAAAGATGAGCTGTTTGTCTTTATATCTGAAGAGTTTAACTATTATCAGTCTTGATCTTTTATCACCAACCTTCAGTGGCTTTCCAAGACGTGTGCTCGATCAATTTCAATGTGCTTTTGATCAATGTTCAATTTGCCATTTAGAATTTCTCAAAAAAAATTCTGAGTCAGACCATTTTTCATTTGGTGATTCTGGGACACCATCAACTACAATAATGTTGCTCCTGGACTGGTTTTCCAGATAGTCAACTCTGGCCATCCATTGATTGTTATCAGCTTTCAGAGCCTCTCCATTAGATTGATGATGTTTGATAGTGCTAGTAGTCACGGACTGTAAAGTACGGTAGTTTTCAACTCATCAACTTCTTTTTGAGAGTATTCTAGGCTCCCTTTGAGGTCCTGTACTTCTCCATTCAAGTCATCATAGCGTTTATTGGTGGAGTCATGGATCATTTGCCCAAAACTCTTGAAGTTGTTTTCTTGTTTTGTTTAATTAGTTCATTATAAAAGGATTTTTGTTGATCCAAGAGGTCCCGTACAGTTGAGAGAGAAACAATGTTCTCATCACACTTTTTAGGTGACATTTTTCAGATAAATAGACAAGTTTAAATAAGAAATTCCTACCAGTCACAGTGACTAGCCAGCCTAGGCCTTGTGTATCCTGTGCAAGGAACAGCCTGGGCCTGGTGTAGCCTGGGTGGTCTACCTGGGCCTGGTGTAGTCCG
>JBBPBX010059014.1:0-21916 GCA_038048925.1 Garcialebias charrua | reverse complement strand
TGGCGAACTACTTTTTTAAATCCAGCAGATTTGACCATTTTGTGAAACTCTCAAGCTCAGAAAAAGTGCTATAATGTCAGCTATGAAATATATTTTTTCTCAGCAAAGAAATAATTGTTTTACCGTGTTTTGTTGTAAAATCCTGGCTTCTGTGGCCGTCGCGGACGCCATTTTGAAGAGTGCTAATGGCGAACTTCTTTTTAAAATCCAGACGCGTCGCGTAGGCCGCTGAGAAACATCCACAAGTTCACCCTCCATGTTAAAAAGTCTTCGTCTGACTCTTCGAAAACAAGCAATAAGGCTGCAGAGTAACACACTGGCTGCTAACTGCTAGAGAGAGAGCACACACCAAGAGACTGAGGGGGACGCTTTTTTGTCACGGACCACATCCGGCGCTGACAGGATATAGTCTGTTAGCAGTCGTCCGAGCTCGTAAATAAGTTTTTTCGTTTTTACTGATAGATAATTAGTTATTAGCGGTACTGCATTTTAAATAAAAATAGCACAAATCCGCTTATGAATTGTTAGTCAATCCGCTGTAAAGCTAACAAATAGTTTAGGTCCGCTATAAGCGGATTAGCGCTTTAGCGCTCCCTTGCGGTCAGAGGCCCACCACTGTTAATAACAGACGTACATTAGAGAGTGTTTGACATTGTGTGGAGTTTTTTGGACAGCAGTTTTGGAGAAAAATAATTCTAATTTGAATTCACTTACACAAAAGGAGCCACACTCGACAACAGGAGAACATTTTTTAAAAAAAATATTTTTTGCTTTTTCGGCGCTAGTGGCCTTTTATTAGAGAGGGAGAGGGCGAAACAGGTAGAGAGGGGGGAGACACCACAGAAATGTGCTCGTCGGTTCTGGGACGTGAACCCACGACGCCTGTGGAGAGGCTCAGCCTCCAGCGCGGGCATCGCATTTTGTTTATATAAACAGCCCTAAACCGTTTCCCATTCATTTCCAATGGTAGTGTTAAACCACTACGGACGTAATATATTTTCGGCCACTACAGCCCTTGTGGCGTTGTTCGGACGTGACGCAACGGACGTGACGCAATTTATACATGCCCGGCTTCCTTGAAAAGGACAACTTCCTACTTTTAATCGGAGAAAGAAGAAAACAAACAAAAGAACAGCGATCTTTACATGCATCCTTCACATTTTAAAGGTAAGTTATGCTGAGGGTAAAACATAAATATATGAAACATGTTTATCGTCATGATCGCGTTTTTCCCGACCGAATGTAACGGAGTTAAAAATATACTCTAAGATAATCAGTTACTCCACTGTATTCATGTTTGTGAATTTTATTTTATTGAGGTCTTTTATTTTGAAATGTATCAAGGAGGAAATGATGTGTGCACTTGGCTCCTCCCGTGTTTCGTTTCCCTCACTTTGCTGGAGAAGCACTGTGAAGGTAAGGAGTGTGGAAGGCTCTCTGATGATATTTTATATGTTTCTTGAAATTTTTACTTTTAAAGTTGTACACTTTTAATCATATTGTTTGATATATCTTTTAAAACATTACAGTAACACTTATTTTCAATTTTAACCACAAATATAAAGGTTGTAGGCATTTTATTTTCCCTCTCTTTTCTTTTTGGTGCCACATTGTGTGATGTGCCCCCTGGTGGACAATGACTGTAATAGCAAGGGTGTTGACTGCCCAGTAGATGGCACTGTTGTTCTTTTATTGCACTGTTTTTAATTATATATTTAGAAAATGTTATGTTTTGTTACTCTAAAAGAAAAATATTACTTTTCTGCTTTGTAAACCTCCTGAATGAAATATAACTGTTATATTGTGAGGCTCACTTTGCTGGAGAAGCACTGTGAAGGAGCCAGAAATGCAGAAAACAGAAGACAAAGTGATATGTTTATTTTATTGTCTTCTGCAGGAGAACCAATAAACATCGGAGAAACAGTATTTTGATGTGCTGTCGTGTGTCCAAAAACAAGCATCGTCACATGAACATATATTCATTTAATGACAATGTTACTTTCTACCACAGTGTGCTCCTCTGGCGTTGGCCAGTAATAAAACCATAATGGTTTTATGTGTGGTTTATGTGTCTGTGTTTTACACTAAAACAGAATTAAGACCATGGCGATTTCTTAAAAAGTAAGTGTTGCAACACTTCCTAACAAACACTAACTGTTAAGGATCAGGATTACTTTATGTTTGATTCACAGATTATGTTCAGTGTTTTTATTAGGGAGAGGATAAAGTCAGCATTTTTTCAAAATCATAGATTCTGTTTCAATCTTTGCCAAAATGTAATAATAAAAATAATAATAATATCAAAGAGAGTACACTGTGTTGAAACACTGATATCTGATTACAGTACAAGTAAATAAAGATAAATCATTATACTTCATGTCCTTTCTGTCTTTAGCTGCACTTTGAGCACCTTTTGATGTTTAGAGCTAAATGAACAGAATAGAAAATATATTTTTTCCTTGCTGCAGGTCAATCTGCTGGTTTCCTTAAATATAAACTTTTTGAACTATCAGTACGTTGAATAATCAGTTGAGTTCTTATGCAAAATATATTTAAAAGGTTTTCAGGTTATTTTTAATGCATGATCTACCCTTTTTTGCTCTATACTAGGCCAAAATGCAGAAGAAGAACATCTTTTATCCTGGAAAACAAAGTGTTGTTTTCTGCAAGGGACCCCTTGGATTTCTTCGCCAGAACCCCTCTCCTGAGGCCAAAATTATAAAAAATAATCCTAGTATGCAGGACAAATCTGAGCCAAAGAGAGAGGATATTGTGTGGCAAAATGCTTTGTCTGCAGTTCGTCAAAGAGGATGTCACCGATGATTCAGAAGTGCTGGGAGACTACAACCTCCAATTTGGCAAATACAAAGGGAAGTCTTTCTGGTGGCTTTTAGAAAATGACGTGGGTTACACTTTACCTCATGAAAAACTTGCAAAAAGGAGGAGGAAGCCGGTATCTGTATCACAGAGAGCCTTAACAAGGTGAACCTCCTGACTTTTGTGAAGTATGCTCTCAGTTTCAAGGAGATACAAGATGCCCTGGACTACGAAGCCAGCAGAGACAGCGTCGCAGCAACTCCTCCTGAAGATGACCAGCTGGTTGGTTTTGGCTCTCGGGCCAAGAGCACTTGGAAGGACTTTTGTGCCAGTAGAGAAGATGGTTATGCTGATTTCATCCTAAAGAAGATCTGCCTTCCTGGGACCAGGATGAAGAAGCTGCAGCAGCACCTGTTCAAGAGACAGAAATCATCCTCCAGTCATACAACCACACCATCCAGTGTGCCACAGAAACCTCTGGGTGAGCAACTAAAAAAAAATTTAAGATGAAAGGACAAAAATTGCCTTAAAAATTGAGTATTCCTCCCAATCTGATCCTTGATTTTTGTATAACATAATTTTTTGATTTCTCATAGTGATGGAGGAGGACGAAGGATTGGAGGCTGCAATGCTGAGCATCTCACCCTCTAACGCCAAAAATACACTACACGCGTTGCAGCTCCGCCCCGCTCCGGTCCGACCTCCGCAGCAAATACGCACCCATTATAATCAATGAGAGAAAGTACACTGGCTCCGCACGGCGGCGGCGAGCTGCGGAGAGCGGACGGCAGTCCGTCAAAATTAGAAATTTTTCTATTTCTGCCGGATGACGGAGCTGTGCCGGAGTCAACTTTTGAAGATTACGTCGCACCAACAGGAAAAGGAACGAGCACAACTTCCGTATTTACAAAATAAAATCACCACAGGCGGACTAATCCTAGCTCTATACGGATTTATTTGTACAAAAATGCTGTCAAACTATCATTTATGACTATTCTATGACTAAACTATTATATTTATGACTATGACTACGCCTAATAACGCAATACAAGAAATAAATAAATAAAAAAGTATTTTATTCTGAAATGTAAACATCACTTCCTGTTGCTCAAACCATGTAGCTCATTTACGAGAGAAGATCAAGGCAGCAGTCTCTCTACAGTTGTTCTCCATCTTCCACCGAATGAATTGTTTTGTTCTGACTTACTTATTTATCACTTGATTTATCGCGCGATCTCGCACGTGTCTCGGAGCGGCGCATCCAGGCGGACCTGAGCGGAGCGGAGGCAGTGGAAATTGGACTCGCTCAGCTGCGACCTGCGGACCGGAGCGGGGCGGAGCCGCGTGCAGTGTATTTTTGGGGTAAGCTCCTGAATCAGCAGTAAGCACACTATAGTTACACTTGATGAAATTCTAAAATATAATCTGCTTGTGTTTAGTCTCTCTCCCATATTTGTCTCTGTGTACGCAGTGTCAGGATCAGCGGAAATGGAGGGAACCCCAGTGTCAAACAGAGCGAAGACAGGTTTTTCTTAAAATAGGAGATTTCAGGACTGGAGTGTTATTCTCTTTTACGATGAATAACCCTCCAAAACTGAGCCTTGACCTATTGTGTTCTTGTGTTCTGGCCACGTTCCGGTCATGTTCCTGTTACAATATTGCTGTTTGCCACCATTAAATAGTCAAAGGACTATGAATTGATGGAGATATTGTGCCAGCCTGAATGCTGGTGAGCATATATTCTGCATGTTTACTTTTTTTTTAATCAACACTAGTTACTAACAGCTGACATGTTTGTTCACTTGAGCGAGTATTTATGTAGTTGTTCACTTTGTAGTTTGTTGCATTTCCCACTTCTGGAAATTACTTTAAAAATATTTTCAGAGGTCTGATAAGCAGAAGGAATGAAAGTACAACTTTTTGAGTTTCCACTAACACCACCTGTTGTGTTCAATTGTGATTCATACAGTGACTGATACATTATCTTTATTTAGGTCCAACTACAACAGTGTCCAGGTGTTCAGATGCATCAGGTGATTCAGAATCCTCAACAGTTAACGGTAAAGAAATTTATATTCTATTACTGAAAATAAATCTGATGCTTTAATGTTTTTAGGCTACATAAAATCATTTGTTTACTTTCTTCTGATTGTTTACAGTCCTGGCAACCACACAACAGACATCCGTGGCCCTTCCATCACAACAGACATCCGTGGCCCTTCCATCACAACAGACATCCGTGGCCCTTCCATCACAACAGACATCCGTGGCCCTTCCATCACAACAGACATCCGTGGCCCTTCCATCACAACAGACATCCGTGGCCCTTCCATCACAACAGACATCCGTGGCCCTTCCATCACAACAGACATCCGTGGCCCTTCCATCACAACAGACACCCGTGGCCCTTCCATCACAACAGACATCCGTGGCCCTTCCATCACAACAGACACCCGTGGCCCTTCCATCACAACAGACACCCGTGGCCCTTCCATCACAACAGACATCCGTGGCCCTTCCATCACAACAGACATCCGTGGCCCTTCCATCACAACAGACATCCGTGGCCCTTCCATCACCGCTGTCATTTCTACTGAAGGAAAAAGAGAGTGCAAAGAATACAGAGTTGTATAAAGGTTCGTTTCAACTCACCCTTAAATATCTATTTGTTGCATCAATAGCAATGTCTGGATAATTTTCACAGCTACTTCATCTGTTGTCTTAAAATTATACTGAAGCCATAAATAAATAACTGAAAGATATCGCTCCTTTTCAGATTCCAGCACAAGTGCAGCTTCCACCTCTGCACAGAGAGACCTTTCCTTTGAGGACAGTGCTGAAGATGGTAAGAACTGACTGCATACAAAAAATAATTAATTTTTTTACTGAGTAGTTTGCTTTATTAACAGCATTTCCACGCTGTCTGTCAAATATTTTGTAAACAATGTGGCTAATATTTGGAACACAGTCTTTTTTTTTATGGAACCCTAATTCCATGTATTTTTATTTTTTATGATAGTTCCCTCAGCTCAGCCGCCCTTTGCTGTTCCTCTGCCTCAACCTGACCATGACATTAACAGCTGGAACTGTTCTCGGCACCAGAAACTGTGGATGAAGACAGAGCTGCAAGATCTCGTCCTGTGGCCTGGGTCTCGTCCTGTACGTCATCTTGGATATGTAATTTCCCTCTGGCGTCATCCTCCGCAGCCTGAGCTCATAGACACAGTGGCTGAGCTCCCCTCGCCCAACTTCTTTCAGCTTCACCCATTTTTCATTTGGAAACCTGAAAATGAAATCATGTCCCGGCTGAAAAACAACTACAACCTTCCATGTCTTCATGGATGTCCTCATCCACAGGTGGTTTCTGCTGGTGTGGGCCGGCCTCGGGTGATAGTTGGGACAAGTTTCTACAACAGGTGAGCGAACACAGTGCTATGTATTTACATTTCTGGATTAAATTTAGGAAATGTATAAACTTATACTGATGAATTGTACTTACCTTATTGTGTTTCAGAGACTTCACATCCTCTGCCTCTGCGATCCTCACCAAGGAGTGCCCGCACTGGACCAGTAAAGACCGGTGGACGTGTCTTTGTGTTGGATCACACACGCTGGACACCACCTATGAAAGAGGCGATTGATGGCTTGCTGCAGAAACACCCAAGCTTCACATCTCACGGTATGTGAAGCACTTGTCAAAGCTCCTGAACACCAGCTCTTCGTTAAATACAAGCCCTGAAAAACTTGTGGAAACCCAGGAACTGTGGCACACTTTAACCAGTCAGTCAACCAGTGTGTCTGTGACCACCATTGAGCCGCCTGTCTTCAATCCACACGCACCTGCTTTGTCCATCCCTATTACACAGGACTCGTTAGAGAAAATTGTGGAGGGCATTTTAAATAAGCAGCAGCAACAACAGCCCGAGCAGAAGAAAAGACAAAGACTTGTCTTTCCTGTGGACAGCCAAAGTCTCGTTATGAGACTGATGGTTCCTCCATTCATTTTTTCTTCATGCAGGGACCTGTTCGTTACTTTTACTGCTCAAAAAAGGTTCATGGTACTTATGGTGCTGAGGGACTTTGCAATCCAAACATGTCCTTTGAGGAATTTTCTACCACAACTTTCTTTCAAAGGGAACTGCAGGAAACAAAAACGGGTGGAGGAAAAAAATGACAAGAAGAGAAAAAGAACAGAATCTCAGCCAACAGGCCGTGTTTGCAGGTTTTGTCATAGGGAGCTGAAGCAGGGACCAACAGCCCACACATCCATACTGGGTTCCCTGGTGTGGCAGGAAAATATATATATTGTCCATCAAAGGTTCTGTCCATTTATCAATCACAGGGTATGGTCAGGGAGATGAGTTGGGAGGAGTTCTCCAAATCTCATTTTTATGAGGCAGAGAAACAGAGATGGGTGGCAGAGAGGAAAAAATAAACCTCATATAGTTCTATTGAGATGTTTATTTAGTTATTTTATTATTAATATTCTATATCTTCATATATTTATGCAAATAAAAAATCTGTATATACTGTAAATATGGGAAGTTAACATGTAAATATTTCACAGAAAGAAAACATGTTATAGCAAGGTCACAGTCTTTTTGGTATTTTCCTCATATAGTTCTATTGAGATGTTTATTTAGTTATTTTATTATTATTATTCTATATCTTTTCATTCATTCATTCAACCTTTATTTATACAGGCTAGCCTCGTTGAGTCACGGGGACTCATTTACAAGAGGGACCTGTCTCACTCACACCAAACAACCATCCACTCTCTCACTCACACCTAGGGTCAATTTAGAGTCACCAATCAGCCTAACAAGCATGTTTTTTGGTCTGTGGGAGGAAACCGAATATATCTTCATATATTTATGCAAATTAAAAAACTGAAAATACTGTAAATCTGGGAAGTTCACATGTAAATATTTCACAGAAAGAAAACATGTTATATAGCAAGGTCACAGTCTTTTTGGTATTTTATCTATACCATGAATGTATTTTCAGGAAAGTCCTGAATGTTTTTATATTTTTTATGGAAGAATTCTGTACTTCATTTCAATTTTTGTAAAATAGTTGCCCAATTAAAGTTTGATATGATAAACTTTACCTTTGTAGTGTTTTATTTTGTACAGCTGTAACCACACCTATTCCAGGTGCATTTCTGACATGCTTTTGTACCTGTTTTGCACATTTGCTCAATTATCCCATTGCTACATTTAATTTACTTGAGAAATTGCTTGAGAAATTTCTGCCAGGACCGGGACTTGAACCCACGTCCTGATGTCAGTCCGTTACACCTATACGTGACTGGCCACCGCGTATGTACCGCCAGCTTTAACCACTACACCAAGGCTGCAGCACAATAGGAGATCATTTTTAACAGTTTTTACTTGCAACAACAGATATTCAGGAGATAAACAGGAAGTACGTGCATGAAGTTCAGTCACAAGAATGTGCACGGGCCGTGTGTGAAGCTTGTTTTTATAAACTTATCAGTTCAGCCGAGCTCACAGACTCAGAGTCCTTGGAGCTACAGCTGCACATGTTAGCCTCATCCAGCTCCTCATTCAGCTCTGCTAACCCAAACATATGATTCATGGGCAGAGTTAACATTCACAGCCATAGTAGTTAAAAACATCCATAAACAGCCACAGATCAGAAATTACAAAGTCGATCATCGAACTGTGGCCTAAATGTCCTGGTGCCAAAAACACATATGGACACCCTTATGCTTGATCATGGTGTTTGTTATGGACAATCCATGACGAGCACAGAAGTCCAATAACAGAACACCACTCAGGTTCAGATCGGGGCGTGATTCCTCCTAACCACACTCCTCGAGGTCTCACTGTCATTGCCCACGTTAGAGTTGAAGTCCCACAGCAGAACAGACACCAAGATGGAGGACAACAAGTATGTCCACTCCTGCTCGGCGCCTCTCACCAGGGACAACTCCAGAGTGGAAGAGTGTCCAACCCCTCTCAAGGAAACTGGACCCAGAGCTGTGGTCAAGGTGAATCTGACTAGTTCTAGCTGGAACCTCTCAACCTGACACTGTCACGTCATCTTTAAAGTAAGTTTTGCTGCCCCGTCAGCATTTGGTTTTGTTCAATAAATTATTATTTATTTTCATTATCGACTCCTCCTTTTTTCTTGCACGTGGCTTCGAACCTTAAACTGTGGATCATGACAATATTTATTTTTGCATTTCAGCAACATCTGTGCCCTGTGAGCGAGTCTTCTCTAAAACTGGAGAGGTAGTCAGCCTCAAATTCATTTATTAAATATCTGTAAACATTTGGTTTATGAACCAGCCACTTGTTTAAATTACTATAATGACAAACTTGTAGATCCACGTGTTTGACCTCCTAACATTTGTGTTTTATGCAGTTTTACTAAAGAAAGCAGCACAAGCACCGTCCCCATTCCACAAGGTTTTAAATATCTTGATGTACCTTAATATATATTTACATATAAATACAAAGCTTCATATGACACAGACAGTAATGGTGTTAGTCAGGTCTTTCACTCAGATGTGGTTCTGACACACAACCAGTAGATGTCCTTGTGCTGACTGGAGTGACTTGGAGCAGATGGGTCAGATCATTTTGATCAGGTTCAAACCTTCAGAGTTAAACAGATCTAGCAGCAGGGATCAGATCAGATCATCTCGTCTGGTTGATGCATTTAGACAACATGAATGAAGAGAAGACTGACTCTTGATCTGCCTCTCCTCATCAATACTGATGAGCCACCACTGCTGGTCAGCTGTTACACTCTGTTGCTCCGACTGGTTCACTTTCTGGTTTAATTTTTATTTTAAATGTTTTGTAGAACAGCTCTTTTGTGATCAGGAAGTACTTACAGTAACTCTTGTTTCTTTTCCAGTGAAGTCTTTACTCATCTTCCACACTTGGAGGCAGTAGACTCTTTGTTTCCTGGTTTTGTTTTGCAGTGATGTTCTATTAAATATAGTTTTTTTAAACATATAACAAGGTTCCAATCTTATTTTATTATGATTTCTTGTCCAGAACAAATTTATAATTTAGGTTCTTATAAAAGGATATCAAAATGCACCTGCATAACAAATAATATTTAGATCATCTATAAGTTAATGTCAAGTTACCCTCCAACACTCAGAGAAATAAATTAAACACTTTACACAAATCTCTATTAGATGAAATCACCAAGCCTTAACAAAAATTCAAAACTAGTAGTTGTTGCTAAAAAGAAGTGTTGTAAATTTGCATGACGTCATGTATGAAGATGTCAGTAAACCAACAAAGTACAGGAAGTGAAAATATTAATGGTAAAATCATTTTTAGAATTAGGAAGTAAAGAGACAGGAAGTAAAGAGACAAGAGACTCAGAGAGGAGCGATGGTGGCATCACGGAGGATTAAACTGTTTCTGTTTTTCTTCCTGTATGAAGGTAAGAAGATATAAAACAGTTTTTAATAACTTGTATTGTTTGTTCAACACATCATGTCAGTTTTATAAAAGCACTGAGTTGAGTTTACAGTCAGAGTTAAACAGCTGACATCTGCAGCTGTAACTTTTCAGACTAACATCTGAATTAATTTTAATAATATCATTTTATTTAGTCATATTTTCAGGAGCTGTAAGACAATTTGTCAGAGCTGGAGGTGACGTCACTTTGTCCTGTGAAAATGTGATTAGAGGTCAGAAGAACTGTGGATCCACCACCTGGATTTACAACTTATTTATGAGTGAAGAGCTGGTTGCTCTTGGGAGGATTACAGATCTCAGAGCAGACAGACTGAGTCTTACAGCAAACTGTTCTCTGGTTATCAAGAAGGTCACACATGAGGATGTTGGTTATTATAGCTGCATACAGTTTGTATCAGACCAACAATCAGGTGAAGATGCTGTGGTCCAGCTTTCTGTTGTTTATTGTGAGTATTTTTACAATATTTTCAAATTAAAGTGATCCCTAAATCAGCAGATTGACAGTACAGTCATTATATTGAAATAAAATAATCAGTGTTTCTCCTCCATCCTCAGTAAAAGAATTGAAGAACCAGAACGAGGTGACATTTGTCTGCTCTGTGAGAAGAGAGGGAGCGTGTCCACACAACACGAGGTGGTTGTTTCCTGGTAGTGATGTGAAAAAACATCCAGATGTAAAAACATATTCAGGTTCCTGCAAAGCTTCTGTGAGATTTCCTTCAAACCACTCTATTTATGAATCAAAGAACTTTTTCAAGTGTGAAGTAAAGACAGGTGAGAGCAACGTGCAGCTTTTTACCTTCAGCTCTCATCCTTCAGGTGAGAAATAATCACATGTTTAACATTTATACCTGTTAAATATACCTGATCATAAAATAATTATTTTTTCTTTGTTTAGAGGAAGACACAACAAAGAAACCAACAAAACCAACATCAGTCACAGAAACACCAGGAGGAGACGACAAACAGAAATCATGTACAAAGTTTGATCTAAACTCTGCAGGAAATCAAACTCGTCACATGTTTTATGATTTTTATTTACACTTAATGTTTTCTGAAGCTTTTAAACTCCACAGCAACATGTGGCTTTACCTAATTATATTTGTACAAATATTCAATATTATTTGTACTTACACTATATATTGTAGCTGCACTTATATTTCAATATTTTGTCATTTTGAGGAGTGGCCTAAATGTTTGTTAATGAAAAAGTATGATTTTGTTTTTCAGCTGTGTTCTGGTTGAACGTCAGTAAGGCTGCGATTGTTGCTTTAATAACAACTGTCATTACTGTCATCGTGCTGAAGAGGATTAAAGGTGACACATGACACTAATACATCATCCATCCATTTATACATCCATCCATCCATTTATACATCCATTCACTGAATCTGTTCATTCATCCATCCATTCATCCATCCATTTATACATCCATCCACTGAATCTGTTCAACCATCCATCCATTTATACATTCATTCACTGAATCTGTTCATCCATCCATCTATTCATCCATCCATTTATACATCCATTCACCGAATCTGTTCATCCATCCATCCATTCATACATCCATTCACTGAATCTGTTCAACCATCCATCCATTTATACATCCATCCATTTATACATCCATTCACTGAATCTGTTCATCCATCCATCCATTTATACATTCATTCACTGAATCTGTTCAACCATCCATCCATTTATACATCCATCCATTTATACATTCATCCACTGAATCTGTTCATACATCCATCCATTCATCCATCCATTTATACATCCATTCACTGAATCTGTTCATCCATCCATACATTCATCCATCCATTTATACATCCATTCACTGAATCTGTTCATCCATCCTTCTATTAATTTATACATTTATACATTCATTCACTGAATCTGTTCATCAATCCATCTATTCATCCATCCATTTATACATTCATTCATTGAATCTGTTCATTCATCCATCCATCCATCCATTCATTTATACATTAATTCATTTGTTCTCTTCATTCATCATCCATCCATCCATTCATCCATCCATTTATACATTCATTCATTGAATCTGTTCATTCATCCATCCATCATCCATCCATTTATACTTTCATTCATTGAATCTCTTCATCCATCCATCCATCCATTCATTTTTACATTCATTCATTTGTTCTCTTCATTCATCATCCATCCATCCATTCATCCATTCATTTATACATTTGTAGTGGACCTACCCAGGGTCAAACTAAGGTTTTTGAACTGTCCAGTGATGACCTTTACTGACCTCTCAGTAAAGCAAGACATTTACTACAAAATCATTCCATTAGTTGTAATCTTAGAACATAGTCACCAAAAGAGACTATTTCTATCTTTGATTTTATTCTAATGTGACCAAAAGAATAACTTTGTCATTTTCATGATGTGTGCTTTTAAGCTGTGTTATTCTGTAAGAGTTAAACGGTGTTCACTGCTGTGTTAAAGGTGAAGTCTCGGGTCACAGAGACCGGACGGTTTTGTTTAGAAAGTCAGAAGACAGTTAATCCGTTGTTTTCATGAGCAGGGCTCCAGCTTTCTCTGTCTGTTCCTAAACATTTCCCTCTGCTGCTGGCTGTAACCTTGGGTCCTGATAAGACAAGTGAACTCCTCGACTGGTCCTTCCTTAAGTACTAGTCCTAAGTTTTGCTGAAACACTGCAGGAGTCTGCAAGAGTCTGCAGAGTTTGGAAGGAACCAGCAGGTTCCTCAAGAGTTTGCTGGGAGCTTCAAAAGAGATGTGAACCTTTCCCAAAGAGCTGGGTACGTTTGGTCAAGAGCTAACGACCTTCGTCTTCAGCTAAGGACTGATAACAGGCTGTTATGAGTCCACTTCGAATGAGCGTAAGCTCAAACTTTGGTATTCCTTCCTGGAATAAATTATCTTGAGCCAAAAACCACGATTGCCACGACTTCTGCCGACGAAAGCGAGTATCACCGACACCGACAAGGTAAACACGTCTGGAGTCCAGCTTGGACTTGCGGGACCGACGACTCGTCAGTCCAAAGCTGACCACAGCTCTTTGCCAGAACCAAGGCGGACGTCTTAAGGTAAAGGAGCCGCTGTTTGCTTGCTGGAGGTGTGATGATATCTTAGCTGGACGCGTACGGAAGAGTGTCATCTGGTTTCATAAATGCAAGATAAACTTCCTCTCTTAACCTCCCAATTCTTCTTAAATCTTTCCTCCTATTCTTTTCCCTCTCAATCTAAGCTGGAAACTATTTTAAGCTGAAGAGCCCACAGACTAAATATGTTAACATCCAATATTGAAGTCTGTTGTGTTAAATTTAAGTGTGCTGACGTATTAATTTGAAAGAAAGTGAAATCATGTCAATCAAGTGTAATGGTGTTAATTTAGTTGATTCATTTTAAATAAATGATAGTGTCTCTTTGACATATCAAGCTAAGTTAACGTGTCCATTGTCACTCTATAGCTCTGTTTATTTATCCATCATAAAGATCACAGATATATTGGGTAAACTGAAAAAGAAAAGAATCCGTGAAATTACTATTCAATCTGAATAAGTAAATTAATTAAGGTAAAGAGGTCAGTATTAATATTGACCTCCTCATAATCCTTTACACATTCATTCATTGAAACTCTTCATTCATCCATCCATTTATACATTCATTCATTGAATATGTTCATTCATCCATCCATTCATCCATCCATTCATTCATCCTATCCACATTTTTATTTTCTGGGTCATGGGGTGCTCATGTCCATCAGTCACTGTAGGACACCTGGACATGTCTCTTGTCCATCACAAAGAGACAAATAAGACCATCAGCCACTCTCACTCACAGAACTTCAAAATCAATAATTGTGTCTTTAACTTTCTAAACGGATGTTTTTTTGTTTGTTTGTTTGTTTGTTTTATATTTGTTTTTGTTTTTTTCAGGGATGAAAACCCAAAAACTTTCCATCGAGGTGAGTTTGAAATTTCATCTTAAAACAAGTCACACTAAATTTAAATTGCAGCTGAACAATGGACCAGAAGTAAAAACTGTTGTGACTGTAGGACAAAATGAAAAAAGTTTGACAAACTTGAACTGATCAGTTCGTGTCTGACAGAGTCACACAGAATATGACCTCATGTAGACGTGGAGAGACGGTCGGGTTTGATCCATGTTTATCACTTTTTCTTCTTTACTCATCTCAATTCTTTTTAAAACCTTCAGAGTTAAACTGATCAAGCAGCAGGGATCAGATCAGAATCATCTCATCTGGATCATGCACTTAGACAACCTGGATGGAGAGAAGACTGACTCTTGATCTGCCTCTCATCAATACTGATGTCTTCTTTTTTATTATGAAGGAGTCAGAAAGAGAAGTCCATTTTCACACGTTCATCTGAACTATATGCACATATTATTTTTTATTTAAACCTCTTCCTGTTTTCAAGAAGTGACATGTCACCGTCACAGATGTCTCTCTGTGGGACTCTTCTGTCTCTTGTGTCCTCACATGATCCTTATCACACACATCTACTTTATGTGACCCACAAGTTGTTGAGCGATCCATCCAAGCATCACATTTTGTGTTTGGTCAGTTAGTTTATTCATTCATTCAACCTTTATTTATACAGGCTAGCCTCGTTGAGTCACGGGGACTCATTTACAAGAGGGACCTGTCTCACTCACACCAAACAACCATCCACTCTCACACTCACACCTAGGGTCAATTTAGAGTCACCAATCAGCCTAACAAGCATGTTTTTTGGTCTGTGGGAGGAAACCGGAGTACCCGGAGGAAACCCACGCATGCACGGGGAGAACATGCAAACTCCACCCAGAAAGGCCCCGGACCGGGATTTGAACCGGCAACCTTCTCGCTGAGAGGCAGCAGCTCTACCAGTTGTGCCACCGTGCTGCCAGTTTATATTCTTGGGTGAACATCTGCCCAAACAACAACCACTCCTGACACTAAGTTCTTCCTGCTGATCATCCGTTAATTCTTGAAATCATTTTGTGTTTATTGAAACTTCATATTTTGTCTTGTTTTACTTCATCTCTGTTTGGGTTCTCCTCAGTGGCTCCTCAAGTTTCATATTGACTTCTTATAGGTTGTTGCTGCAATGCCACACTTTTGATTTTATACCATTTTAATTTTAATTTTGATCAATACGTCTGGCAGAGTCTCCCGTAAGACGGAGCTTTAACTCCCACCTCCGGGAGAGCTTTGAACACGTTCCGAGGGAGGCGGGGGACATGGAGTCCGAGTGGGCCGTGTTCCGCGCCTCTATTGTCGAGGCAGCTTATCGGAGCTGTGGCCGCAAGGTTGTTGGTGCCTGTCGAGGTGGCAACCCTCGAACCCGGTGGTGGACACCGGCAGTGAGGGATGCTGTCAGGCTGAAGAAGGAGTCCTATTGGGCCTTTTTGGCTTGTGGGACCCCGGAAGCAGCTGATAGGTACCGGCAGTCCAAGCGGCATGCGGCTCGGGTGGTTGCTGAGGCAAAAACTCGGGCGTGGGAGGAGTTCGGAGAGGCCATGGAGAATGACTTCCGTACGGCTTCGAGGCGATTCTGGTCCACCATCCGGCGTCTCAGGGGGGGAAAGAGGTACGAGACCAACACCATTTATGGTGGAGGTGGCGTGCTGCTGACCTCAACTCGGGATGTTGTGAGTCGGTGGGCGGAATACTTCGAAGACCTCCTCAATCCTACTGGCACGTCTTCCACTGAGGAAGCAGAGCCTGGGGACTTTGGGTCGGGTTCTCCGATCTCTGGTGCTGAGGTCGCCGAGGTGGTTAAAAAGCTCCGCGGTGGCAAGGCTCCGGGGGTGGATGAGATTCGCCCGGAGTTCCTTAGGGCTCTGGATGTTGTAGGGTTGTGTTGGCTTACGCGACTCTGCAATATCGCGTGGACATCGGGGGCAGTTCCCTTGGATTGGCAGACTGGGGTGGTGGTTCCCCTATTTAAAAAGGGGGACCGTAGGGTGTGTTCCAACTATAGGGGGATCACACTCTTAAGCCTCCCTGGTAAGGTCTATTCAGGGGTTCTGGAGAGGAGGGTCCGTCGGATAGTCGAACCTCGGATTCAGGAGGAGCAGTGTGGTTTTCGTCCTGGTCGTGGAACACTGGACCAGCTCTACACCCTCAGCAGGGTCCTGGAGGGTGCGTGGGAGTTTGCCCAACCAGTTTACATGTGTTTTGTGGACTTGGAGAAGGCATTCGACCGCGTCCCTCGGGGGGTTCTGTGGGGGGTACTCCGGGAGTATGGGGTACCAGGCCCATTGATATGGGCTGTTAGGTCCCTGTACGACCGGTGTCAGAGCTTGGTCCGCATTGCCGGCAGTAAGTCAGGCTCGTTTCCGGTGAGAGTTGGACTCCGCCAAGGTTGCCCTTTGTCACCGATTCTGTTCATAACTTTTATGGACAGAATTTCTAGGCGCAGCCAAGGTGTTGAGAGGATCCGTTTTGGTGACCTTAGAATCGCTTCTCTGTTTTTTGCAGATGATGTGGTCCTATTGGCTTCATCAGTTCGTGATTTACAACTTTCACTGGAGCGGTTTGCAGCCGAGTGTGATGCGGCCGGGATGAGGATCAGTTCCTCCAAATCCGAGGCCATGGTCTTGAGCCGGAAAAGGGTAGCATGCCCTCTCCGGGTCGGGGAGGAGGTCCTGCCCCAAGTGGAGGAGTTTAAGTATCTCGGGATCTTGTTCACGAATGAGGGAAAACTGGAGCGTGAGATCGATAGGCGGATAGGTGCAGCGTCCGCAGTGAAGCGGGCGCTGTACCGGTCTGTCGTGGTGAAGAGAGAGCTGAGTCAAAAGGCAAAGCTCTCAATTTACCGATCGATCTACGTTCCCACCCTCATCTATGGTCATGAGCTTTGGGTTATGACCGAAAGAACAAGATCTCGGATACAAGCGGCTGAAATGAGTTTTCTCCGCAGGGTGTCTGGACTCTCCCTTAGAGATAGGGTGAGAAGCTCAGTCATCCGGGAGGGACTCGGAGTAGAGCCGCTGCTTCTCCACATCGAGAGGAGCCAGTTGAGGTGGCTCGGGCATCTGGTTAGGATGCCTCCTGGACGCCTCCCTGGTGAGGTGTTCCGGGCACGTCCCACCGGGAGGAGACCCAGAGGAAGACCCAGGACGCGCTGGAGGGACTATGTTTCTCGGCTGGCCTGGGAACGCCTTGGGATTCCCCCGGAGGAACTGCTCCAAGTGGCTGGGGAGAGGGAAGTCTGGGCCTCCCTACTTAGGCTGCTACCCCCGCGACCCGACCCCGGATAAGCGGAAGAAGATGGATGGATGGATGGATGGATGGATGGATGGATGGATGGATCAATACATCTTTAGTTTCTAGACTTACTTGTGTCAGTCTGCACTCTTGGATTCATTTTTCCACTAATCGCATCAAGAAGTGTGACAATTTGCTGCTGCCACTACTTGCATGCTCAAACAGCCGTAATCCATCCATCCATTATCTTCCTCTTGTTCTGAAGACGGGTCTCAGGGGCAGCAGACTGACCAGAGAGGTCCACGTATCTCTTTCCACAACCACCTCTTCCAGCTCTTCTGAGAGGACTCCGAGCAGTTCCCAGACCAAGAAAGAGACAAAGTCTCTCCAGCGTGTCCTGGTTCTTCCCCGGGGTCTCCTCCCAGTCAAAAATGTTTGAAGCACCTCTCTAGGGAGGCATCCAGGAGCATCCTTACCAGATGACTGAACCAGATCAACTGGCTCCTTTTGATGTAGACGAGAAGAGTCTCTCCCAGATTTCTAAACTTCTCACCCTATCTCCATGGAAGAGTCCAGCTGCCCTGTGGGGAAAATTCATTTCAACCGTCTGTATCTGTGATGTGATTCTTTTGGTCACACCTCAGAGTCTGTGGCCAAAGGTGAGGGCAGGAATGTAGACTGACCAGTGAACTGAGAGCTTTGCCTTACAGCTCAGCTCCCTCTTCACCACAATGAACCAGCACAGAGTCCACAATACTACAGATGCTGCTCCAAGCCGTCTGTCAATTCAAGGATTCAAGGTTCTTTACTTGTCTTTCACATCTCATGTGGTACAGGTAGTGGAACAAGAGACCTTGTCAAGACAAGCGAGACCTGGTTTCAACAAAGAATGATGACAACATCAACAGACAATCATAAAAGAGGCGTACAGATGTTTTTTTTTAACAGGTTTAAAAAATATGTTGAAAAGTAGCAAAACAGCTAGATTATACGGCAAATGTAGAAAACTAAAAACAGGAACATGTCTGCATTGGTTCTTGCCAGGAGTCCAAGTTACATCCAACAATAAAATGTAAAGTAAAAACAGTAATAACATCTAAGATAAAAACTAGAAAAACATCAACTGAAAATACACTCAGCACTAATAACATAAAAACATTATGTCGAACAGCAGCACGAACATGAGTCTGTGTGAGCAGATGAGCACGGATGAACATATCAACATGAAACAGATCAGCAGCAACATGAAACAGATCAGCAGCAACATGAAACAGATCAGCAGCAACATGAAACAGATCAGCAGCAACATGAAACAGATCAGCAGCAACATGAAACAGATCAGCAGCAACATGAAACAGATCAGCAGCAACATGAAACAGATCAGCAGCAACATGAAACAGATCAGCAGCAACATGAAACAGATCAGCAGCAACATGAAACAGATCAGCAGCAACATGAAACAGATCAGCAGCAACATGAAACAGATCAGCAGCAACATGAAACAGATCAGCAGCAACATGAAACAGATCAGCAGCAACATGAAACAGATCAGCAGCAACATGAAACAGATCAGCAGCAACATGAAACAGATCAGCAGCAACATGAAACAGATCAGCAGCAACATGAAACAGATCAGCAGCAACATGAAACAGATCAGCAGCAACATGAAACAGATCAGCAGCAACATGAAACAGATCAGCAGCAACATGAAACAGATCAGCAGCAACATGAAACAGATCAGCAGCAACATGAAACAGATCAGCAGCAACATGAAACAGATCAGCAGCAACATGAAACAGATCAGCAGCAACATGAAACAGATCAGCAGCAACATGAAACAGATCAGCAGCAACATTAAACAGATCAGCAGCAACATGAAACAGATCAGCAGCAACATGAAACAGATCAGCAGCAACATGAAACAGATCAGCAGCAACATGAAACAGATCAGCAGCAACATGAAACAGATCAGCAGCAACATGAAACAGATCAGCAGCAACATGAAACAGATCAGCAGCAACATGAAACAGATCAGCAGCAACATGAAACAGATCAGCAGCAACATGAAACAGATCAGCAGCAACATGAAACAGATCAGCAGCAACATGAAACAGATCAGCAGCAACATGAAACAGATCAGCAGCAACATGAAACAGATCAGCAGCAACATGAAACAGATCAGCAGCAACATGAAACAGATCAGCAGCAACATGAAACAGATCAGCAGCAACATGAAACAGATCAGCAGCAACATGAAACAGATCAGCAGCAACATGAAACAGATCAGCAGCAACATGAAACAGATCAGCAGCAACATGAAACAGATCAGCAGCAACATGAAACAGATCAGCAGCAACATGAAACAGATCAGCAGCAACATGAAACAGATCAGCAGCAACATGAAACAGATCAGCAGCAACATGAAACAGATCAGCAGCAACATGAAACAGATCAGCAGCAACATGAAACAGATCAGCAGCAACATGAAACAGATCAGCAGCAACATGAAACAGATCAGCAGCAACATGAAACAGATCAGCAGCAACATGAAACAGATCAGCAGCAACATGAAACAGATCAGCAGCAACATGAAACAGATCAGCAGCAACATGAAACAGATCAGCAGCAACATGAAACAGATCAGCAGCAACATGAAACAGATCAGCAGCAACATGAAACAGATCAGCAGCAACATGAAACAGATCAGCAGCAACATGAAACAGATCAGCAGCAACATGAAACAGATCAGCAGCAACATGAAACAGATCAGCAGCAACATGAAACAGATCAGCAGCAACATGAAACAGATCAGCAGCAACATGAAACAGATCAGCAGCAACATGAAACAGATCAGCAGCAACATGAAACAGATCAGCAGCAACATGAAACAGATCAGCAGCAACATGAAACAGATCAGCAGCAACATGAAACAGATCAGCAGCAACATGAAACAGATCAGCAGCAACATGAAACAGATCAGCAGCAACATGAAACAGATCAGCAGCAACATGAAACAGATCAGCAGCAACATGAAACAGATCAGCAGCAACATGAAACAGATCAGCAGCAACATGAAACAGATCAGCAGCAACATGAAACAGATCAGCAGCAACATGAAACAGATCAGCAGCAACATGAAACAGATCAGCAGCAACATGAAACAGATCAGCAGCAACATGAAACAGATCAGCAGCAACATGAAACAGATCAGCAGCAACATGAAACAGATCAGCAGCAACATGAAACAGATCAGCAGCAACATGAAACAGATCAGCAGCAACATGAAACAGATCAGCAGCAACATGAAACAGATCAGCAGCAACATGAAACAGATCAGCAGCAACATGAAACAGATCAGCAGCAACATGAAACAGATCAGCAGCAACATGAAACAGATCAGCAGCAACATGAAACAGATCAGCAGCAACATGAAACAGATCAGCAGCAACATGAAACAGATCAGCAGCAACATGAAACAGATCAGCAGCAACATGAAACAGATCAGCAGCAACATGAAACAGATCAGCAGCAACATGAAACAGATCAGCAGCAACATGAAACAGATCAGCAGCAACATGAAACAGATCAGCAGCAACATGAAACAGATCAGCAGCAACATGAAACAGATCAGCAGCAACATGAAACAGATCAGCAGCAACATGAAACAGATCAGCAGCAACATGAAACAGATCAGCAGCAACATGAAACAGATCAGCAGCAACATGAAACAGATCAGCAGCAACATGAAACAGATCAGCAGCAACATGAAACAGATCAGCAGCAACATGAAACAGATCAGCAGCAACATGAAACAGATCAGCAGCAACATGAAACAGATCAGCAGCAACATGAAACAGATCAGCAGCAACATGAAACAGATCAGCAGCAACATGAAACAGATCAGCAGCAACATGAAACAGATCAGCAGCAACATGAAACAGATCAGCAGCAACATGAAACAGATCAGCAGCAACATGAAACAGATCAGCAGCAACATGAAACAGATCAGCAGCAACATGAAACAGATCAGCAGCAACATGAAACAGATCAGCAGCAACATGAAACAGATCAGCAGCAACATGAAACAGATCAGCAGCAACATGAAACAGATCAGCAGCAACATGAAACAGATCAGCAGCAACATGAAACAGATCAGCAGCAACATGAAACAGATCAGCAGCAACATGAAACAGATCAGCAGCAACATGAAACAGATCAGCAGCAACATGAAACAGATCAGCAGCAACATGAAACAGATCAGCAGCAACATGAAACAGATCAGCAGCAACATGAAACAGATCAGCAGCAACATGAAACAGATCAGCAGCAACATGAAACAGATCAGCAGCAACATGAAACAGATCAGCAGCAACATGAAACAGATCAGCAGCAACATGAAACAGATCAGCAGCAACATGAAACA
>JBBPBX010059013.1:5452-21916 GCA_038048925.1 Garcialebias charrua | reverse complement strand
ACACTCCTGACTCTGTTTATGAGTTGGATAATAGGCTATTTTTCAGAACGGACCGGTGCATCGAGACTACGGGGAAAGCACGAGGCGGTGGCGTCTGCATTTACGTTAACAAAGACTGGTGCACGAACTGTGCCGTTATCAGCAGGATCTGCTCAGCTGCTGTGGAGCTTTTAACAATAAGATGTCGTCCACATTACCTCCCCCGCGACTATTCAGCGATAATAATAAGCGCTGTTTACATAGCACCCGATGCTAATGCCAACGACGCCCAGGGAGAAATTCATGACTTACTCACCTCGCTGCAGTGTAAATATCCTGAGGGGCTTTTCATTGTCTCCGGGGACTTCAATCATGTGGATTTACGTGTCATCCTTCCAACCTTCAATCAGCACGTTTTCACAGCAACACGAGGAAATAAGACGCTAGACCAAGTCTTCACGAATGTGAAGGGGGCGTACACGGCGAAGCCACGCCCACCGCTCGGGGCTTCCGACCATCGCTCCCTGTTATTGGTCCCTAGACAGCTACCCCCACTCAGACGTTCCAAGCCGGAACAAAGAGAGATCACATTGTGGCGCCAAGATAGTACCCCCATGCTAAGAGACTGCTTTGAAAACACAAACTGGTCTGTCTTCAAAGAGGCAGCTACGAATGGAAGTTCAGTTGACCTGGAACTTTATGCTTCCTCAGTCCTGGGTTACATCAGTACATGTGCTGAAAATGTATCCATAAGAAAGTATGTTAAATTTTACCCCAATCAAAAACCCTGGCTAAATAAGGATGTCCGCACCCTGCTGGCAGCCAGGGACACTGCATTCAAGTCTAGAGATACTGAGGAGTTGAGAAAGTGCAGGAGAGAACTGGATGATGGCATAAAGAAGGCCAAAGCCGCGTATGCACAGAGGATCGAGGGTCAGTTCATCTCACATGATCCACGGAGCATGTGGCAGGGCATCAAATGCTTAACAGACTACAAGGGCAAAAGCAAACAATGCCCCAGGGACCCATCCCTGCCTGATGCCCTCAATAAGTTTTATGCACGTTTTGAAGATCCAAACAGACCAGCTAGCACCAGACTCACCTCATCACCAGACGAGGAGCACCTCAAAGTGACCGCAGCAGAAGTGAGAGGTAGTCTCAGAAGGATCAACCCTCATAAAGCTACGGGTCCAGACAACATCCCAGGGAAAGTTCTGAAGGAATGTGCGGACCAGCTCTGTGAGGTGCTGGCTGACGTCTTCACCACCTCACTTTCACTGGAGTCAGTTCCCACCTGCCTGAAGACTGCCACCATCATCCCAGTCCCAAAAAGCTCCACAGTGACTGGTCTGAATGACTATAGACCGGTGGCTCTCACCCCGATAGTCGCTAAATGTTTTGAGAAACTGGTCATGTCCCACATCAAGACAACCGTCAACATCAGCGAGGACCCTCATCAATATGCATACCGCGAGAACCGATCAACAGAGGACGCCATCTCCTCTGTGGTCCACACTGCTCTCACCCACCTGGATCAGAAGGACTCATACGTGCGTCTGCTCTTTGTGGACTTCACATCTGCTTCAACACCATGATCCCCCAAACTCTGATAGACAAACTATCCACACTTGGACTAAGCCCCTCCATCTGTAACTGGGTACTAGACTTCTTAACAAACAGACCACAGTCCGTGAAGATCCACAACTTCTCCTCCTCCACCATCACCCTCAGCACTGGCTCTCCTCAAGGATGTGTGCTGAGCCCTCTTCTGTTCACTCTGCTCACATATGATTGTACAGCCACACATCCAGGCTGTCATATTGTTAAGTTTGCAGATGATACAGCTGTGGTGGGATGCATCACAGATAATGATGAATCCAGCTACAGACAGGAGGTGGAACATCTGGAGAGCTGGTGCAAAGAGAACAACCTTCACATGAATGTGAAGAAGACGAAGGAGATGATTGTGGACTTCAGAAGGAACAAACACACCCACACCCCACTGTATATAGGTGGATCTGCGGTGGAGGTGGTCTCCAGCTACAAGTACCTGGGTGTACACTTGAATGATAACCTCAGCTGGAGCAATAACACCACCAGCCTGATCAAGAAAGGACATCAAAGACTCTACTTCCTCAGACGGCTGAGACGAGCTGGTCTGAGAAGCTCAGTCCTCACCTCGTTCTACAGGTGTGCAGTGGAGAGCATCCTGTGCTCCAGCATCAACGTGTGGCATGGAGGCTGCACAGTTGCAGAGAGGAAAGCTCTACAGAGAGTGGTGAAGGCTGCACAGAAGTCTGTTGGAGTCAGTCTCCCCACCATCACAGACATTTACACCTCCAGATGCAGAAAAAGAGCCACCTGCATCATGAAAGACCTCACTCACCCAGCACACTCACTCTTTGCACCACTCCCCTCGGGACGGAGGTTGAGGAGCATCAAATGTAGAACCACTAGACTGAGGAACAGCTTCTACCCTGAGGCTGTCAGACTCATGAATAAATAAATAATAAGAATAAACACTGCAAAATGTCACATCATGCTGATGCTGATCTGTTTCTTGTTGCTGCGTTCATCTGTGACCATCTGCTCATGTTCGTGCTGCTGTTTATAATGATGTTTTTCTACTACATTAGGGCTTAGTGTATTACTAGCTGATGTCTCTCTTAGTTAATCCTAGATGTTATTATTGTTTTTCTCTTGCATTTGTTGTTGGATGTAACTGGGACCCTGTGTACATAATCTCGTTTTCAACACATGTACTACATGCGGTGCAAATGACAATAAATTCTCTCTGACTCTGACTCAGTGACATATTCTCATTTGTTTTTTTATAAAACCAATAAAAAATGTTGATATTTATTTTTTACACTCTTGTTTTTATGTGCACAATCTACGTGAACCTCAAAGCACAATTTTTAACGCTGCCAACCAGCGTCAGTCTAAAACGGGTACATTTCAGAGAAGTTACAGATTTCTAAATGAAAACTTATTTAATTAGAAATATTTGTCTATTGTTGTTTTGCTAACATTAGGATTAAACCAGAGAAATAATTATAGGCCATTTCCGCCACAGAGAAATTACCACAATGTGAAATATGTAATTATATTGTTTAAATTTGGAATAAACTTCTGCTTATTGTCAGTTTTTTTCTTCTTCTCCAAAACATTTTAGCTGGTCTGCAGATTTATTAAGATAAAACTGACTTTTTCTCCAAAAAAATAGATTTAAAACAATGTTTCTTTATAAACATCTGGATGACTGTTAGATGCAAGTCTGTATTTTTGTCTTGCATGACAAACATTCACAAAGCAGAATGATGAGATTTATTTTTGGATCGATAGATCTTTTCAACAGACAAATTTGAAAATACATATACAACATAATATTTAAATCAAATTTTATTGATGCTTTTCATTTATAAATCTGCCAAGAACTCGCAGCTCCGCCTCCACAGCTCTCCTCACGTCTTGTACGAGTGTTTGGTCGTTCTCGGGTCCCTTTTGAACGCAAAGTGCTTTTTCTTTTCGAGCCGTCGTTGGATGAACGTTGGTGTTTTCACAACGTGTTCAGAAAATGTGTGGAAAATCTTTTTGAGTCGAGATTGGATTTCTTTGAAAAGACAACGTCCCACATGGACACTGGAGTCACGTGTTCTCTCCACAGGTCCCTAAAAGCATCCTCACTCTTTCTGTTATGTATTAAATTGAAGGTGTGTGTGAAAGAATATGTGTGTGTCTGTGTATGTGTGGATGTTTTCCAGATGCAGATAATAAAGTAGCCACTCAGCAGTATTAAAGCCGTGAACACTGTTGTTCTTTGAAAGCTCAGATTGAATGAAGATGATCTCAGAAACAGCCCACAGGTCTGATTGTTGGACTGCCCCCCGAATGCCCCACGCCCCATCGCCACCCTCCAGCCCTGCAGGCCTTCACAGCAGTGCACCTAATCATTCAGCCTAAGTAACTTGTTGACGTGGGACCGTCCTCCAGCTGTCTGGGAGGGCCGTGCTCTTGTCTCCCAGACGAGATTTACTCACTGGGGGGAATTGCTATTACATCTCCTGTTATTATTTGCCATAAAAATGCAGTGAATGGCGACCAACTCCGAGGTGCAATAAAACGCAGTGGGGTGTGAGATGGCGTCTGCGCATCATCAATCAGACACACTGGTGAAACATTGGGTTTCGCTGCTGGGTAGTGGAAATTGATTTTTCTGTAAGTCTCAGCGATTAGTGTGTGGAAAAAAAAAAGGGGGGAGTGATGGTGGGATGAGGATGAGATGGGCAGGAGCTGGGATGAGCAGGTTGAAGGCGCCACGTGAGAACGTGGAGGGACAGTTCAAGTAGGTTCATGACTGTTGACGTGACCTTTGTTTTTCTTAAATCTATCGTTAGTGAAATTCTCTGAGGGTGGGAGGGATGAGAGATAGCAGCTGCAGCCTGTCACAAAACCCTGACTGTGCTAAGTTTGTAACGCGAACTAAAACGTTCAACAAGATTCACGGACGTCAATGAAAAACCCTGTTCCGCAGCAGACATGTTAACGCTGCAGTGGTAAAAAGAGCTGGTATAATTAAGAGCCGTAATAAAGTCTGCAGTAAAATAAGGTGTTCCATTTTCAGACTGTTGTTGTTGGTGGATCTGAGAAAGAAAGGAGGCAGACAGACAGACGTCTGACAGTTTACAGGTGAAAGGATGTCAAGAAATAACAAATCTATCTATATCTATATATCTATATCTATCCATATCTATATCTATCTATCTATCTATACCTATCTACTGTATATATATCTATATTTATATCTATCTATCTATATCTATCTATATTTATATCTATCTATATCTATCTATCTATATCTATATATCCATATCTTCTATATCTATATCCATCTATATCTATCCATATCTATATCTATCTATATCTATCCATATCTATCCATATCTATATCTATATCTATCTATCTAATCTATATCCATCTATCTATATCCATCTATCTATATCCATCTATCTACAAGGTATATCCATCTATCTATATCCATCCATCCATCTATCTCCATCCATCATCTTTACCCTCTTCTTCATTTTTTGGTTCACATGGGCCACTGTAACCCATGTCCAGCTACATCAGTGCAAGAGAAGTGGGGTACACCCTGGACAGGTTACAAGTCCATCACAGGAACACTTAGAGAAAAATGAGACAAACCACCATTCGCTCTCTCACTCACACCTAGGGACAATTTAGAGTTACCAGTCAGCCTAACATGCATGTTTTGGTCTGTGGGAGAAAACCGGGGTACCCAGAGAAAACCCATGTATGCACGGAAAGAACGTGCAAACTCCACCCAGAAAGGCAGCTGGCCGGGTTTTGAACTGGGGCGACCCGCTCGCTCAGAGGCGGTCCTAGCCTATTTGGCGCCCTGGGCCAACGCCCCCCCCCCGGCCGCTATATTGCCAGTGGCGGTCCTCTCTCAGAAAATTTTGAATAAAATAGATGCCATTTCCTGCATTTTGGTGATTCTGGTGTATTTTAATGGGTTGTTCAACATCTAGTTTTACCTACATATATAATCTATTCAATAACTATTTTAGAGTTAATGGCAGAACAAGAAGTAGCCTGAGACAAACATGTAGCATTAACACATTATGAACATTACTCAAAAATTGTTTCCATAAGAACATTATCAAATATTTTATGTGAACGGTAAGATACTAGCAATAACAGCATTGTGAGAGGTGGACAGTTGAATCCGGAGGCATCCACCTCTGTTTAATGATGGACGGTTTCTTTTCACAAAGATGGCCTCCTTTACTCCTCTCTCAAACCATTGTTCCTCTCTATCAAGGAGGAAAGATGACTGAGTTTGTCACAGCTCCTCAGACTGAAGAAGTCTTTTTGATACAAAGAAGAATCTGTCCAGAGGACTACATTTATTGAGCCTGCATCAGAACAATAATCTGTAAAGATTTAGTACATTTTATACGGAAAACTAATTTTGATTTAACCAATTAATATATTTTCAATGGCAAAATATGCAGGTTTATTTCATATTTCTGTCATACTATTCCCTTTCATTGCTTTATGCATTTATTATCTTACTTTTAATGATAAAAATATAATGAGTCACTACTGTTGTTTAGAAAGTGTTTATATTACTAATGCTTGTTCACACACAGTTGGAACAGCTCACCTGTTCCTTCATACTGACAGGAACAATCCCCTCATCACTCCTGGCTCTAAATCACATTAAAAAATTGTCATAATTGCACAAATCTCCCCTTTTTACCAAGACTTTTGATCAATTCAGGCCAATTTCATTAGAGAGTTGAATCATCTGACATCTCAGGGCACTTTTCATATAGAGCAGGTCTTCACCAGACTCATATATTATTTAAATTATTTAACAGAATGTTATGTCACAATGCCACACACCACAAAATTAAGTGACTTCATAATTAACTTGAACTGTGGTTTGCAGCAAAGTTCAACAGCTGCGTCTGTTTTCCTTCTCTTCTCTGCACCACCCTTACTTTTCCTCCCTTCCATGATCTTTTCACTGACCGCACGTAGTGTCACCTCCGCACCTTACTAAACCGAAAGTGAAAGTGGAAAAGTGCACGGTGCCCCAGCAGCTGCTGTGGTGATTAAACTGAGGACATGTGAATAAATGAAGGGTGGGGCGGCACAGGAGCAGTTCAGTAGTGGTGTTCTGTGTTATGTTGTTAAAAACAAAAGTTGTAAAAGATTAAAAATAAATAAAAAATAATCGAGGCGCAGTGTCTCTCCTTCTTCTTTGCCGCCCCCTGCTGGACGGCGCCCAGGGCAACAGACCATATTGCCCATAGGGAGGACCGCCACTGCGCTCGCTTCTACCAACTGCACCATAGTGCTGCCCCCTCTCCAGCACCCCACCATAAACAGAAACCTTTCCAGGGAGGCTGAAAAGTTGGAACAACCCTCTCTTGTCATAGTTTTAAGAGAGATAAAAGTACTTTTATTTGCAATAAGCAGCCCAATGATCCATTTTACAGGCTGAATGATTTGTTACATGCAGTACATATGTGAAGCTGTGTCCGACTTCTTGTCCTTATCTTCCATTCATGCACCCTACACTGTACAGTAAGACGTGATTCTGGGCACTATATCTTATCATAACCCAGGCATGGTAATGTTCTGAGGCATGCTGGTGCAGTGACCTCCTTCGCCTGCGTCTCCAATAAGCATAACCATATCTGACAAGGCCAGAGCTATTGAAGGAGGGGGAGGGCAGATTCTCGCCTCCTTTAGATAACTTTCCACCCTTCTGTTCATCTTGGCTTATTTCTACAGGCGCTACATGGCCCAAGCCACTTCCATCTCAAAATGGAGCAGTTTTCTTTTGTGTTAGTTTTCAAATTGTTTGCTCAACCGTTTCTTTTTACCCCTCTTGTCTGCGTCCTGGGGCCTTTAGCATCACGATGAAGGCAAAGAACACAGCAACTCCTCTTGTAGCTTCAGACCAGAAGGGATGAGATCCAGCAGAGGTAGGGAGTGAGCAGTGAAGCAGCTGGATGGATGTTTCAGGCCATAAGCCCACCATTCATTCTTCATATTTCTGTAAGACTACTCAGGAATCAAAGCGGATTGGATACAGGCGGCATACACACACTTGAATGGATTTCATTAACTACCCACATACTGCTTTTTCTCAGTTGATCTTGTGTCTACAGGAATAATGTACATGTGCCCATTATCTCAAGAAGGAGCTGCCAGAGCGTGAGGGGCATCTTTCGGCTGACTGACTTTCATTTACAAAGTGGTGATGTTACTTTTGTGTGAGGAAATGAGATGGCACTGCAGCAGACAGTGGGCTACATTATCTGGAGCTGGGCGCACATCCTGCTTTCTTTTTTTCTCCCTTTCTCCTTTATCAGCGTTTTTTTTTTTCTCATATTGTTCATCAGCCCGCAATACAGAAAAAAAAAACACACAAAAAACTTGTCTCCCAGGATCAATTAGTCACTTCCAAGGGAGTTGTGGAGCAAAGAAGGAGCCAAGGAGACAAAAGGCCATATTAGAGCCGCAGCAAGGTGATAAAGTGACATAGTCTTTCTTCCAGGCCATTAACATGACAAGCAGTCCTTGTCCAGGGAAGGTGGACTTGACAGGGGAGTAGTGCCGCACCAGGATATGAAGATAGCAGTCAAAAGAGTGTTACCTTCTTTGACACACTTTCTCCCCTCTCAGCATCTATACCCTCTTCTCTTTCTCTCCAGCTGTTTTCATTCAGTCTGCCTGGTTTTTCCGCCTTTTGCTGTTTCAAGACTCCATGTTGGTTCTCTCCTAGGAGTAATGTTTTTCTCTCAGCATCTTCCACTATTCCCACCATTTTTTAAAAAGTGGTTTCCTTTTAAAGCTGCAAAGTCCTCCCCTCAACCATCCGTATCTTCTTTTATCTTTGAATTGGTTGCACTATTTTCTCCATATTTCTGGGTTTTCATTATTATTAAAACATGTTTGTGTCTTCAAATGTAATCTATGGTATCTCAAGCTGTTCTTTCACATCCACTGTTTCCTCTCCTGCTTTCTCTCTAAGGTGATTGAAGGTGACACAGGCAATGCAAAAGGAGGGCGCCGTCGGAGTCACAGCAGGATACAGGCCCGACAAAACACAAGAGGGAAAACAAAAACTATTTCTGGGTTGCTGTCATGTCTTCTAAGGAACTAAAAGCAGGTTGTCTGCTGTGTATGAATGGGAAATGAAGCTGTGCATGGGCCAGAATTGCTTTGCTGTAGTGGTTCTTGAGACAAAGGCGGGAGGCCAATTTTCATCAGAGCTAATGATCAGTAATAATAATAATAATAATGAATTCAATTTATACCGCACTTTTCATTAATAAAAATCTCAAAGTGCTGTGTTTCAGTCAGGTGTTTCAGGATTGGGTGTAGGCATGTACAATGTATTGTGGGATTTACTGAGCAAAACTGAATAAATGATCATTTTAATTCAATACTGACCAAGTGTTGGGTAAAATGTAAAAAACACACACACACACACCTCCAGTCCCTCCGGTTCAACACATTTCGCCCATTCTGATCCTTTATCGTCCGGTAGTCGGACTGTCGTCATAGCACTCAACACACACACACTTAACTAACAGCGCTGTAGGTACAGGTACAGACCAGTCTCAACATTCATTTGTCTGACACCACACTGCACTAGTTAATTGCCCACTGCCAGTACCCACCTTCACTCATCCCAGTTTATGGACCATCTTGTTCATGGTTCCAAGCAAACTACTCTGAGGTGACAATTTTGATTGGCCATTAGAACAATGCCACTGGATGATCCGCCCAGCAATGACTGCAAACTACATCTGAAACGTCATTTCCTCTCTGATCATTGCAGAAGGCAAAATGTGGCGTTTGTAGTTTTTTTTTTTTAGCATTCAGTAATGGAAGCTCCAAAAGTAGTGCTGAGGACCACAGATAAGGTCCAGACCTTTCTTTCATTAGCAGATCAGAGAATTCAGCGAGAGCTGTTATGATGCCCGCCCACTTTGCAGTGACAATAGCACCCTCTTTGCAATAATGATCTTGCCTACAGAATGGTTAAACGTCATAGTGGGTATTCACCTACACCAGAGACTGTACTACCTACACATGAGAAGAACCAGTAAAATGAGAACCAACTTGAGAATTGTACTTATCAATGGCAAAGTGGCTTAACTTACCTGCACATACTCTGTATCTACCTGCACCTTACGTGTAGAGCTCTGTACCCACCTGTACCTACCTTGTGCCTACCTGTTTTTATCCTGACTACCCTGTACTGTACATACATGTGTCTACCCTGTATCTACCTTGTACCTTCCTATACTTACACTATACCTACATGTGTCAATCCTGTGTCTACCCTGCATCTACCTCGTACCTTCCTGTACTTACATTATACCTACCCTGTACCTGCCTGTACTTACCCTTTACCTGCCTGCACTTACACTATACCTACATGTGTCTACCCTGTACCTACCATGTGCCTGCCTGTACACTGTACCTGCCTGTACTTACCCTTTACCTACCGGTACATGTGTCAATCCTGTGCCTATGTGTCTACCCTGTATCTACCTCATACCTTCCTGTTACATTATACCTGCCCTGTACCTGCCTGCACTTACACTATACCTATATGTGTCTACCCTGTACCTACCATGTGCCTGCCTGTACACTGTACCTGCCTGTTACCCTGTACCTGCCTGTACTTACCCGTATCTGTCTGTACCTACCCTGTACTCTGTACGTTTGCTGCCATGCCTTTTTGTTTTGTTTATAATCAAATTTAGTTTTATTTTAGAGTTCATCCTGTTGGTCTGCATTCCTGAGTCTAATCTGTCTAAAATAGTGACACTTATGGATCTACTTTGTATGATAGAGCTTTAACCTGCATTTGTGGATGACCATTTGTACAAAATCATAAAAGCACATTGTCAGAGCATCGATGGACATGATAAATGTGAAGCAGGTTGCTTAGATTGGATGATTTCAAAATTAGCAGAGGCATATTTGACTCCCAAATTTGGACTTAAATGGCATTTACCCAGCTTTAATGCCTATTTAATTTAAAACAGAGTTCCACTTTTCAAAACTAGTGTTCTGCTGTAGTGAAGAAGACATCAAACCAATGGCTGAGACCTGGAACTTATTTGAAAATTGTGCAGTGATGTAGAACACTGAGTATGGAATAGAGTGCTTATCTTCTAGAGGAACAGTTCTCAAACTTGTTAAACCATGTAAAGCATTAAAAAAGAAATTACTTCTCTAGGCATCTCTAAATGTGACTAACATAAAGAAAATGATTTTTTTTTTACACCTAAGATATTTGAAGTCAATGCCCACACATCTGCCAAGCTTATAGAAATGTTAAAAAATAAACAAGCACCAGTTTACAGTTCAATGCAAATAATCAATTACCGGGTACTGCAAAATACAATTTTGCTTATTTTTCATTTGATTTTTTTGAAGCACATTACAAGTACAGGTTAGCTAAAGGTCTTTCCAATCCTTTTATGGTCAACCATTGAAAGCCCATAACTTTGCAACAGTGAATGCTGACCACACGAGCATATTAAATCTTTCAATTATGTCACAGTGAATCCCCTAACAAGTTTGAATGTGGGAATACAGTATAACACCCCAAGTGATTCACAGAACTTGTAAATTATGTCAGAATTTGGTGTTATGAACCAATGTTTCAGAGCCACGATGATTGGTGTCTTTGTGCAAACAGAATTACCTTCCCCATCTTTTTCCATGTGCAACCCATGAAATTTAATAAAATTATGATTTTTTCCCACTGAGTCTATTCTCATTCTTTCATTTCCACTGATAAAAATATACCGGTACCCTTTCAACCCAATCACTGTAACAAGCCCAACCATGTGTTTTTCACGTGTAACCCTGTAGAAAAATGTGCAAATGTGTCAAAGTTGTTTCTTTGAACGGATCTGGACATAATGAAAACATTTAGATAAAAGCATATGGATCCATCTCTGTAAATCTGACCACCAAATCATTTTATATGTTTTCTGCTTGGCTGTTGTTTGCTTCCTGAAGATAAAAAATAAAGAGTATTCATCCTTTAAAATGGTCCCTCTGTTTGTTTCAGCAGCGAGCGTGAAACATCTACGGATGGTGAGTAAACTTGTATGCATGGGCAAGCTTTATTCGTGCTGGCCCGTCACAAACTCATCTCCAATTGGGGAAATTGGTTGAACATGAGACCAATCTTGCAACTTGTTAATGCTGCTTTGCGTGTTCTTCTCAGTGAGTAAAACACTTTTATTTCTGCTTTTATGGAGTTAGATAGTGGAGAACCATTCCATGCCTGCGGCAGTGGTTTTCACAATGTGTGAAGTGAAGGATGGGAAGATGAGTGACACATGAACACTGCTCCCACCCTTTCCGTCTCCTTCAATCAGCCTCACATCAAGGATATGTCCACAGCTGAGTTTGACCTTATCATACTCACCCAAACATGTCACCCAATCATGACTTGCTCAAGGTACAGAACATGATCACTTTTATTGTCATCTAACGTCATGATCACATTCTCAGTTATCTGCCTCTCTGTCATGTTTCTGCTTCTCCGTGTCATGTGCAGCTGTCACTCTGCCACACCCCCTCTGCACTTTCTGCTCATCAGCACTTATTCACTTCACCTGCTCCTGGCCTTATTTCAGGACTCTTCTCACCTTCCCAACCTGCCAGATTATTAGACCTTTCATGGTACCTGTTGTTCAGCCACTTGGTTTCTTGTTCATGCCTGATGATGTTCACACCTTGCTTTTTGGATTTTGATCTCTGGGATTCAAGGTTCTTTATTTGTCATTATTTGTCACATCTCATTTTTTGGATTTATTGTTCTGCCTGCTCCTCCTATGGTTTGGTTCTGCCCATCTGACCCAGGTTTTGACTACTTCTGACTACAGATTCTGGATTATGGTTTAACTTTGGATTTGTTCTTGGACTTCTGACTCCCTGTGCATGACCCCCTCTTCACCCTTTGGACCATGACACTGCATATCCCTACTGTCTACAGCATTAAAGGCCTCCCTCTGCAGCTGCCATCCCACCAGTTGCAGTGACGTCATTACTTCAAGCTCCGACAGGTAGCTCTCACCCCACCTGCTTGTGAAGACGTGCTCCCACAGTTGAATCCTGGCTCCCACTTGCAGCTGCAAACCCAATAAAACTGTATTCTTTGTTTTTACACTCATTGTCTGGCGGATTCTGAATCCAAAACCCTGACTTTTGACCGTATAATCGGATCAAGTCGACACAAGAGTGGCTATCGGGCATTGAGGACTCCATCATTTATTTGGACATTTAAATGCCGCTTATGACCACCATGCTTCATGCCAGGTTTGACATATACCCCTCAAAGATTCTTCCTCGTCCCACATCTTCAGCAAGACCCATGTCTTCGGCAGCCCCCCTGCCTTTGGAGAGCCCCACGCCTTCGGCAGGTCCTACATTGACTGCCTCCAAGATCCCCACATCGGCTGCCTCCTCCAAGATCCCCACATCGGCTGCCTCCTCCAAGATCCCCACATCGGCTGCCTCCTCCAAGATCCCCACATCGGCTGCCTCCTCCAGGATCCCCACATCGGCTGCCTCCTCCAGGATCCCCACATCGGCTGCCTCCTCCAGGATCCCCACATCGGCTGCCTCCTCCAAGATCCCCACATCGGCTGCCTCCTCCAAGATCCCCACATCGGCTGCCTCCTCCAAGATCCCCACATCGGCTGCCTCCTCCAAGATCCCCACATCGGCTGCCTCCTCCAAGATCCCCACATCGGCTGCCTCCTCCAAGATCCCCACATCGGCTGCCTCCTCCAAGATCCCCACATCGGCTGCCTCCTCCAAGATCCCCACATCGGCTGCCTCCTCCAGGATCCCCACATCGGCTGCCTCCTCCAAGATCCCCACATCGGCTGCCTCCTCCAAGATCCCCACATCGGCTGCCTCCTCCAAGATCCCCACATCGGCTGCCTCCTCCAAGATCCCCACATCGGCTGCCTCCTCCAAGATCCCCACATCGGCTGCCTCCTCCAAGATCCCCACATCGGCTGCCTCCTCCAAGATCCCCACATCGGCTGCCTCCTCCAAGATCCCCACATCGGCTGCCTCCTCCAAGATCCCCACATCGGCTGCCTCCTCCAGGATCCCCACATCGGCTGCCTCCTCCAGGATCCCCACATCGGCTGCCTCCTCCAGGATCCCCACATCGGCTGCCTCCTCCAAGATCCCCACATCGGCTGCCTCCTCCAAGATCCCCACATCGGCTGCCTCCTCCAAGATCCCCACATCGGCTGCCTCCTCCAAGATCCCCACATCGGCTGCCTCCTCCAGGATCCCCACATCGGCTGCCTCCTCCAAGATCCCCACATCGGCTGCCTCCTCCAGGATCCCCACATCGGCTGCCTCCTCCAGGATCCCCACATCGGCTGCCTCCTCCAAGATCCCCACATCGGCTGCCTCCTCCAAGATCCCCACATCGGCTGCCTCCTCCAAGATCCCCACATCGGCTGCCTCCTCCAAGATCCCCACATCGGCTGCCTCCTCCAAGATCCCCACATCGGCTGCCTCCTCCAAGATCCCCACATCGGCCATTGCCCTCATGGTCTTTTCACCTGCAGGTCCTGGGGGTCCTCCCCAGAAATCTTTGAGTAAAGTAGATGGGATTTCCTTCATTTTGGTGTATTTTAATGGGTTTCTAAACCTCTACATTTGTTAACACCGCTTCTGTCAAGAATCCTACCCTGCCCCCACTCCACACCATTACTTGATCGTTCTGCGCACGACACTGTCCCTGCTTGTTGTTGTCTGACTCTACATGTGAAACCTCCAGGTGCCTCCGCCGTCTGTTAATGGTGGCTACCTGTGGACTCCTGCCTGCGTACGACTGCCTGATTAGCTCGGTTGGCACTCACCCCCCACCACTCTTTTAGGGGCGGATATTTTTTTAAGGGTAGAGGTGGAAATGCTTACATGAAGGGGCAGCTCGTATGTGACATTAAGAAGTTGCAAGTGGTTGTGTTTAAAATGAATGTTTATGTAATTATTTTCAGTTTACATATCCAATACAAGTTTTATTTGTTCAAGGCAGTCCTGTTTGTTCATAACTTTATTATTAGTAAGCCTGTTACTGAATCCAACTAAACGGTTACCGGAACAAAATAAGAAAGTTCCCAGGTCCTGTTCCATCCGCATCCAGCTCAAATTAAGCACTGGTTAAAATAATAGTTTGATCTTTAGTGTATATAATATAGCAATGTATTGTAAAGCAATACTAATGAATAGTAATACCTTAAACACAGAATATGAAGGAAAGGGTGGAAGTTTTTGTCTAGGCTAAACTATTAACTAGCTAAATGCATTTTTTTATTTTTTTTTATTCAATTTTTCACAATTGCCGTACAAAACAACTTTGAAAAATCTGTGCACTGGTGTGAGGAAATACCACATTATCTCATTTTAAATGTCTGCACATTTACATGACACTGTTTGCTTAGTTTGTTGTACATTGAGCACAGACTATTAAATGCTGATGGTGCTGAGAGGCTGCTGGATGTATCCGTCGGCTTGATTGTCTAATCACTCTAAATGTTTATGTCTGGGAAGGTTGGATTTATCTGTTAGGCCAGTCTAAAGTGTGTCAATGACGTGAATCCTATTTTAGTTATTCATTTATATTTACTACTGAGTCTGCTTCCTACATGCATGTGTTTGTGTCCTGTCATCCACCATCCATGATATGAACATTTGTAGTCTTTAAATAATTACTTGTCCCCCCCCCCCCCCCCCCTGTTTTATGGTTTTTAACTCCAGATTCTGCTAATTGTGGCCCAACATTAATCATTCTCAAATGGCTGCATTAACTGAAGTAATGCTCTTTCATTTTTAAGTGACTTTAATTTATGATTTAATAGCAGTGGGCATTTGTGTCTCAAGCATTAGAGCTGATTAACCATTATTTTCTAGATTGGCTCTTTGATCCACATATCCTCCACTTGTCAAAGTGTCCTCAAGCAGCTGAAAAGTTGCTTCTATTGGAAAGTTGTTCATGCTGTATGACATCATCATTGTGTAATAATGTGTTATTTCTTTCTTGACTCCAACCAAAAATTTTGATTCTGTTTAAATCTGTAATTTTAAACCAAAGCGACCCATTGGGAGATGTCATCACCCATTTTTAATTACAGCCTGGCTACATTCCACAAAACTAAGCGGAAGCGTTTTATCTTGCTTTTTCCATGAACTGATCTTTTAATGGGCGACTAAGCTCAGACTTACTGTAGCCATATGAAGCTTTGAGTCTTGAGGCACTGATGCCAAGCTGTTCAGCTGCTGAAGAAGTGAACACTACTGTGGATGCCGACACTTTCTGACATTTTCACATCCAACTGCTCCACAGGGGAACACAAACTTGTTTAAGCTGTCTGTAATTGTAGCTGTCCATTGACTACTGTAAAAAAATAAAATAAAATAAAATACACACGCAAAAAAAACTTTGATTGTTAGTATTATTAAACTGAAGTTTTACGATTTGGTTGACTATATTCTTTTAGTATTGTACAAAGCTCAGAACTTCATATTATCCCCAAACATTCAAACGCTTTTTGTAAAAAGGAAAAGTATTTATAATCTTAAGGGAACAACTATTTTTTTTGTAATACCACAGCATAGAACTACTGTAGTTTAAAGAGTAGGTCTACTTTAATTCAGGGAATAGGTCTGTGGAACGGTTTGGAAAATGACATTAAAATTGCAAAGTCAATGCCTATGTTTAAGAAAATGATTAAAACTAAAATTCTGAAAAAAAATATATAAATTGGTTTATATCCAAGTTACTATATATGGTAAATTGTGTTATTTATTTTTGTTATATTATTTATAGATGATTGTTGTTTGAATTGATTTTGTTTAAAGAAGGGGCAGATAAG
>JBBPBX010059012.1:9257-21916 GCA_038048925.1 Garcialebias charrua | reverse complement strand
CTTATGGCCATGAGGACCAGAGGGAGTTTCACGTCCCAGTCCTTGTGGTTTGCAGCCACGTATTTCTTCAAAATACTCACCACAGTTCTGTTTGCTCTCTCTACTTGGCCTGAAGCCTGTGGGTGGTAGCCGACATGAAAGTTGGCCTTGACGCCTAGCGTCTTCCACAGTTCTTTCATCACTTCACCTGTGAAGTGTGTACCTTGGTCTGAGTTCACCCTAAGGGGAAGTCCAAACCTTGAGAATATATGATTCATTAACAACATAGCAGTAGTTTGTGCTGTGTCGTTAGGAGCTGGTAGGCATTCTACCCATTTGGTGAATGCACAGGTTACCGTGAGAAAATATTTATTTCCTCTAGAGCTCTTAGTGAGTGGTCCAACCCAGTCGATCTGGAGGTCAGACCATGGGAATGCAATGCCTCTGCTTTGCAGTGGTGCTCTGTGAAGTGGTCTGGTTGGCTGAAACTGGCCACAGACCACGCACCCTTCAATGTAGTCCTTGACATCCTTTTTCATTCCAGGCCAATAGGCAATTTGTTTTAATGCCGTCAGCGTGGCTTTATCTCCTTTGTGTCCTGCGGACGGGAGATCATGGGCATGAACTAACATCACCCCCCTTTGGTCATGGGGAACCACGAACACAGGTGAGGACGTTGGTCCATGAGCGAAAGTTAAGATGCCCTTGATTAGTTTTAGCTGTTTGCGCAGCTGATAGAGGACCTTAAGGTCTGGATCGGAATCCAGGTCGTCTTTAGACGGACTATTTTTGTTCGGATCGGTCAGGTACAGTATCATGGAGTTGATAGCAGGATCCGACTTCTGTAGTTGGATGATGTCTGGGTCAGTCAGTGCAGGTCGTACAGAGACTGCGTTGTCAGCAGGTCTGGCTGCGGCCTGTGCACGTGTGACTGCCATAACTCTGACTGAAGGTTGTGTTGGCAGAGTCTCGATTAACCAGGAGGGGTCGAAGGACCATAGAGGACCTTCGTCGGCTCCTTCTTTGGCTAAGGAGTCTGCAATGTCATTGTAGTGCTTGTCATCGCCTGGGACTCTAGAATGCCCTGGAACTTTCTTCCAGTAGATCTGTAAGTCGTGTGATGTCACCAAGTGATCACACGCTATGAAAAGCTCTTTGTGTTTGACCACTTTTCTGTCGCTTGTTAGGAAACCGTTCTGTTTCCACACAGCGAGGTGACAAGCGAAACTCAAACGAGCATAGTTAGAGTCAGTGCAGATGACTAGCGTCTTGATGGAGCGTTCTACTACCATCTGGAGAGCTATTAGGATTCCTGCAATCTCAGCATACTGAGAAGTCTGAGAGCCTAATTTGTAGCTGAAAGTTATCTGCTCTTGGTCTTGGAGGAGGACCCCTCCAACACCTGCTCTGCAGATCTTGTCGCGGAGGAATGAAGATCCATCCACGTACAATGTTGTCATATCTTTGCAGATATTGTCATCAAAGAAGTGGTGATTCGGGTCTTCAGTTACTGGGGTTTTTACCTCAACCGGCGGCTGGGTGGCTGGTACATCTTGTGTACACTTCTGGCAGATTGCCAAGTCCGTCCCCAGATGAGACTTCTTGTTTTGACCATAACGTATGTCTAGGTTAAAACTTTGAAGCGCCATGAGCCACGTTGCAACACGTGAGTTTGTCACCACACCATCTCTGATGCGTTCACTGTTAAGGAAGGTCACTGGCTGGTGTTGTGTTTCCACAATGATTTTCTGCCCACCAATGTAGCTGGAGAAATGTTTAACTGCCCACACTGTGGTCAGTAAAGCTTTCTCACAGTCTGAGAATCTCAACTCGGGGCCTGCCATCGTTTTGCTGGCGTAGGCTACTACACGTTTGTCTCTGTCGTGTATCTGGTACAGACCTGCACTTATGCAATGAGCTGAGAAGCCCACTTCCAAGTAAAACTCTTTGTTGTAGTCTGGGTAGACTAAACAAGGGGCTGACTTGATCCTGTTTATAAGAGCGTCCATTGCCTGTTGCTGTTTGTCAGTCCAAACAAATGGTACGTCTTTTTTAAGGAGTTCAGTCAGTGGTTTCGCAAGGTCCGCATAGTTTTCGATGAATTGGTTCGAGTAGTTACACACGCCCAGAAAACTTTGTAGTTCTTTGAGATTGGTGGGGACTTTGAGATTGTCGAGGCCTTGGGTGCGAGTCAGCTGTGGTTGTACTCCGTCAGGACCTACAAGTAGGCCAACGTAGTCCACTTTGGTTCTGCACCATTGGCATTTTGACAGTGATATTTTAGCACCAGCAGTTGTCAGCTGATTCAGAACGTGGTCGATCTCAGCCAAATGTGAGTCCAGTGTTGGCTGCCTCAAAAGGACATCGTCCACGTAGATCAGTGTTCCACGCTCGTGGGCGTCTGGACATGCTTTGTTCAAGAAGATGTTGAACTCTGCAGGTGAGTTAGCGTAGCCAAAGGGACACCTGTTAAAGGTGTACTGACGGCCACCAAAAGTGAAAGCTAGTTTGTACTGGTCCTCGGCGCGCACAGGGATGGTCCAAAAACCAGAGGCGACGTCGAGAGTCGAGAAGTACTTACCATTGGTGACCTTGGGCAGTTCCTGTTGGAGTTGCGTCATAGGCCATCTGGATAAGGGAACTTGTTTGTTTAGCTTTCGGTAGTCTATAGTGAGTCTCCACTTACCATTTGGTTTTAACACCGGCCATAAAGGCGCAGAGTAAGTGCTGTTACAGTATCGGATGATACCTTTTTCTAACAGGTCATTAATGATTTCTCTGATAGGTTGATGTGCTGCCAGAGGAATCTTGTACTGTCTGACAAATGCAGGTGGAGCATTAGGCGGGGTTGGGATGCTCACTGTGTGGAGCGCGGTCAACCCACAATCCATCGAGTCAGTCGAGAATGATCTCTCATATTTTAGAAGAACTTTGCGAAGTTTGTCCCTTTCTTCATCAGTTTTCAGGGCGTCGGCTTGGGCGACCACCTGGTCAATCTGTGAAGCAACTGAGAGGGGTTCTTGTTCTTTGGGGAGCTCCAGTGAGTCCCCTTCAGTGTCGTAAAACCTGTCAACAGGTAGTGCACTGTAAGTTTGGGGGCATAGACTGTCTCCTTTTTGAAACCGAACCTGCGGACAGTGTCCTGGTCGGACTCAGTGGGGGAGAAAAGAGCTATGGCCTGTGTTGGTTTCGTGAACAAGACTTGCCCCGTGTGTTGATTTGGGATCAAGTTTTCTGGGAGTCCTCCCAGAAATGGAATGCTTAGCTCAAAATCATGAAAATCAGTAGAGATCAACCATCCTAGCTGTGTGTTTTTTGGGATCAGTACCTCTTCTGTGCTTGTGTTGCACACAGCAACAGTCGTGGTTCTGCAGTCGAGGGTCACTTGGAATGTGGCCTCCATGGACAGTCCTAAGTTGAAAAACATAGGAGATGGTTGAAAGTATGCCTGTTTTGTGCTAATAGCTTGTCCTTTCATGATGTGACACATCACCGGCTTGTTCATAACCTGAGGTGGTACCGCAGTGTTATGGCTGTTAGCAATCTGGCAGACCTCTGGAATGGTCTGTCCAGCTTTAAGGTTCTCTGTGGTCAGCACAGGAGAGTCCTTTGTGGCCGTGTCTAGTGACCACAGTACATTGTTGTTGATGTCCACTCGGACACCTAATCTTACCAAAATGTCGGAGCCTATGTAGGTTGCATGTGGTAAGTTCGGGACCACGAGGAACGGGTGATCCAGTTCTCGTTGGTTCCAGATTAGTTTCAGGTCAATGATCCCTATTGCGGTCATTACCTGTTTATCGTTGGGGTCTAACGAAAAGCGGAAAGCCTTCTTGTTCATATCTAGACCCAACTGTTTCTCAACCAAGGTTCCATAGACAGCTTGGCTGATCGCTGATTTCTCCGTCCAAGGAGATAGAACAGCATCATCGGTGTGGGATCCTTGGATCTCAACACCTTTGACTACCTGTGGTAGGTAGTGTTCGGTGAGCGCCGACTGTTTCAGCTCGCAGAGGGGGCTCTCTTCTGCCTCACCTATTTTGGAAGGTTCACTTACCGGGATTGTGCTCTCAGTTGAGAATTCCCTTGTGCCTTCTGAGGTACCTGCTGTTAAACAGTCAGAGTCACCTGGTGTAGGCATATCGATAGGCAGTGGTTGGCTCACTCTGGTCCACATTGACTGATCGCCATAATCTATAACCGCGTCGAAGCGGTTTATAAAGTCCTGGCCAACCAAAAATGGGCATGAGTCAACGGTGGACACGTATACCGGGTGGTATAGTGTCGTTACACCAATCTGCATGTGAACCATTGCTATAGCTGTTAGGGTTGTACTCGTCTCCGAGAGACCCTGCAAAACTATAGCACATTCTCTGAGGGGTATTTCCCTGTCAACACCGTTAGCGGCCAGCCGTAGCTCTTCTAACAGTGTGGGTGACATAACGGATATGTCTGCCCCACCATCCAAGAGGGCCTCTTTTCTGAGGACCCCTTCCAACGTGATGGACAGGTAAGCCTTCTTAGCGGGCCCCTTTCTGATAATGTCACACAGGAACTTACCAGGTTTTCTCTGACGTTTATCACGCCTACCCCCGACTGTGTGACCTTCATTTATCAGTACTGTTAGTGCAGACACACATGGGTCTGACTGTTCAGTTCGTGGCGAGCCACTTTCAGCGGTGAGTGAGCTTTCCCCCCCTTGCTCTGACGAGGGTTGCTCAGACTCCGTAACAATGAAGTCATGGTTACAGTCAATGTTTTGTTGACTGTCACATTCTGGACTGTCAATGATTTGACTGTCATTACCCTGATTGTCAGCAACCTGACCATCAGTATCTTTGTGACTGCCAGCAACTGTGGCATTGTTGTTATTTGTGTGCTCTGAGCATCTGTCAACGACAGTGCTGCACAATACTCCAGGCTTGTTATCCTTGCCTGTATCATCCAAATCTTTTAAAAACCGACGTAATTTCTCCATGTCCTCTGGGGACAGAGAATTACGGCCTTTCCTCTGGGACTTTTGCGATTTTCTGCCTGTCTCGGACTGTTCCGTTCGAGGGGCAGGAGGGGCTTGACCTTGACCAGGGAGTTCCTGTTGGGACCCCCTTTTGTGATATGGTTTACTCTTGTGACCATCTTTCTTATCTCTAGGACGTGCGCCCCCCTTTTGAAATCGTTTTAGATACTCTGGGTCTTGTCTGAGCCACTGTGGTTCATAGTCATAGCGGGCACCCTCCCTACTGGGTCTGTTAGGTCGAAAATTCTGTTTTCTCTCATCCTTTTTAGGATGGGGAGTCGGTTTCCGCGACCCTTCCAGCTCCAGTGAGTTGGATTTGACCATTTCACCAGGACACACTTCAAAAGGTGTTTTGTTTGGTGTGCGACTTGTAAAAACATCTATCGCGCACTCTCTTATTTCTTCGATGGACCTCCGTTTGTAGTTCGCGCTGACATGAACTTTCTCCCTTATGTCAGGGCAGAGGTTTTGGCTGAAAATATACTTAAACCCTACCTCCTCCTCCATTTCAGGTTCGCATCTGTCCCCGAAATAGGCACGGAATATTCGGTCATAATATGACCTCGGGTGTTCATTCCTACCTTGCTTGATGTGATTTGCTGTTATGATGCCATCGGGCCCCGTGCAAGGAGTAAACTCCTTTATCAGCGCAGCACAGAGAAGACTGTAGTCTTTCATCACTGCTTCTCGTTGACGCTTCATAAAAGCATGCACCGTCCTGTCCGATGTTAACCTTAACAGACAGATTCTATCATCAGCTGTAGCGTCTGGGAAGCGTTGAAGCTGGAAATCAAGGTCATCGAGATAGATCTTGGTTTCATGTGAGCCCATCGGGCCAGGAGCGAAGGTTTGAATGCTTTTCGCCATATTCCGTAGTTCAGCCATTGACAGAGGTATTTGTGGGTTTTTATCAGATCCACTTACCGGTGCATCCGGTGGGATTGTCGGTTTTAGAGGCCCTAAGGGACGGCGCGGTGGTGATGGTGTTCTAGGCGGTGGTGTTGGTGTTCTAGGCGGTGGTGTTGGGGGTCCGGGCTCATCTAGAGACTGACCCCTAATTAATGCCAGACGTTTTTTCTTTTCTTGGTTTAATTTGTATTCAGTTGAGGCCAGCTTCTCCCTGCATTCTTTTAATGCAGCTCGGTCGTCTATAGACTCGCGTTGTAAGTCACAACACCGACTGTGGAGTTCTTCTTTTTCAAGAACGGCCGCATCATGTTGAGCATTAATCCTGAGATTTTGCTGTTTGGTCGCCTCGTATAACTTTAAAGTATGATCTTGGCATTTCATGAGGTCATCCCGTGTCGCCCTTGTCTCCTGTAAACTTTTAGTTAAACGTTCAATCTCAGCCTGTTTAAGATCGCAAACCAGTTGAGTCGTATCGTTCGCCTGAGACTGTTTTAGTGACTGAACCTCCACCTGCAGTTCTTCAGCTTCAGCTCGAGCTAGTTGTAAATCAACATTTAATGTTGATCTTTCCGCCTTACGTTTGCTTTTTTCACGCTTCAAATCATGCTCTAGATCTGAATTCACTCTGACTTCCTGGTCCAACCTGGCCTTTAGTAACAGGGCCAGCTTTGCTAAACGCGCCATACTGACCTTTTTTGCTTCCTTTTTTAAGCGACTTTTTGACATTGTTGACAGTTCAGCGTTCAATGTCAGTGGAGTCAGTTCAGGCACCTTTTTGCCATAATCTGTGAACATTTTAGCAAGCTGCCCTAAAACCACATCAATACGGTCGGGCTCATGTTCTTCAGGCTCTTGATCTGGACCCTTAGGATCTGGGTCCACTGGCCCTGTGTCTGACTCTGTCTGTCAGACTCTGCATCAGACTCTTTGTTAGATTCTGCATCAGACTCTTTGTCAGTCTCTGCATCAGACTCTTTGTCCGTTTCAGGTTTCGAATCAGGAGGACCCGTCTTTGGGTCTGAATCTGTAACCAGCGCCACATCTACTTCTTTTTCATCTGCCATCGTTATGTTTTGATTTTGTTTGAATCAAAATTTTGCAGATTTGTTTAATTCTTTTTTCCAAGAGAATGTATCTGGAGCGAGAAGTGTACTTTTTGTTTGTTATTTTAAATTCTTCATTTAAAATAAACTGAAGTCATTAATTTTACACAGAAAAACGTTAAAAATGCAATTATTTAACTAAAAGTGTGCAGATGTACACACCAATTCTGTTTAAAATTCAGAGATGTGAAGAGCATGATGTGGAAATGCTCTGTTCTCCATCATTTTTTTTTTTTTTATTTAACTTGAAAATCAAATAAAAAATGCCCTTCTGAGTGTTATTTTAAATCTCTTCAGTATTTAAAATGAGCATAAATTGTTTGTCTGTACCTTTGTTATTCTAAAATTTTTTATTTAAAATAAACAGGAATTTTTGTTTGTGTACAGAACAATTTTAAAAGCTGGTAACTCACCATAAAAATGCTGACTTCTTTATGATGTTTTTGAGAAAACTCATCTGTCAACGTCTTTTAACCAACAGGGGGCAGCTTCGAGTCACGAGGAGACTAAATTTTTCATTCAGTATTTAAACTAAAACTACCTTTTAGAGTTAGTTTCTAGTGTGTTCGTGATAAACGCTCGAACTGCGGTCTTGTCAGAGACAAATTTATGTTGTTAGACAGTTTAGATGGCTTAAATGAGTTTTTAAACGCTCAGTGAAATCTCTTTTCACCGTGTGTGTGTGAATGTGACTGCTTGTCGCCCGAAACGCATCAGGAAATGACGACACAAATAGGCGGGTCGACGCAGCGCGTCACCAGCTCTGCTGTGCTGAGCGAGGCGGAGCTCGCTACACAGATACGTGACGTCAACCAATCAATCACAGTGCTTGTAGTCCTTTTCCCAAGCAACCATGGTAAATGTAGTTTTCTAACCTTCGACCAATGAAGTACCGGAAATGACGACAAAGTGGGTTGGTCGCAACGGCGTGCGTTCCCACTACAGCGAATCAGCGTTCGCTACGAGTGATTGACAGCTCCCAGCTCTCGTTTCATCCAATCACAGCTCATAAACAAACGTGTACTTGGACACGTAGCTCTAACGTTAGCTCGCACAACAGACCACAACTTTATAGACTCTTAAAACAACTCAAACGCTTCAATTTAACTCCCCAAAACTCTGAAACATGCGGCGAACACACCTAGACAGGCCAACTTAGTTACGCTCAGTAACACAGCACTGCAGCTGTTGAACAAACACGGACTCACTCGGAGCGCGTAAAGGTCGGTTCCGGTCCACTTCGTCGTGGAGCAGAAACTTGGGTCTGAACAGAACCACTATCCGACTACGTTCTACAGTAATATGCTTCTATGACCTGCTCTAACATGTAAAATGCCACAACAGCAATCTTGTAGATGTTAAATTAGCTTTCAGGCTTCTGACTCGGCGGTCAAACAAAGCGTTGTACAGGAGTCTGCGTGAACTGGACCGAAACGACCAGAACCACCACAGACCACGGCTGACAAAACTTCACCTGAATGCTTCCAACAGCGTCTAACAGAGTTGAAACAATAATAATCTCACAGCTTCAAATGATAAAAACATGCAGAATCTGCCTGCTTTGAACACTTCCAGCCAAAATCATTATCCTCAGAGTTTAAAACTTGGATCCACTTATGCAAACATGACGTTACAGTTCATGAGAAACCACAGAAATCAATAAACTTTCAGAACCACGTACGAAGGCCACCAGATGTAAGAATTATGAGGAGGTCAATATTAATACTGACCTCTTTATCCTTAATTAATCTACTTATTCAGATTGAATAGTAAATTCACGGATTCTGTTCTTTTTCAGTTTACCCAATATCTCTGTGATCTTTATGATGGATAAATAAACAGAGCCATTAAGTGACAAAGACGTTAACTTAGTTTGATATGTCAAAGAGACACTATCATTTATTTAAAATAAATCAACTAAATTAACACCATTACACTTGATTGACATGATTTCACTTTCTTTCAAATTAAAACGTCAGCACACTTAAATTCAACACAACAGACTTCAATATTGGATGTTAACATATTTAGTCTGTGGGCTCTTTAAACTTAAAATAGTTTCCGGCTTAGATTGAGAGGGGAAAAAGTAGGAGGAAAGATTTAAGAAGAATTGGGAGGTTAAGAGAGGAAGTTTATCTTGCATTTATGAAACCAGATGACACTCTTCCGTACGTGTCCAGCTAAGATATCATCACACCTCCAGCAAGCAAACAGCTGCTCCTTTACCTTAAGACGTCCGCCTTGGTTCTGGTAAAGAGCTGTGGTCAACTTTAGACTGACAAGTCGTCGGTCCCGCAAGTCCAAGCTGGACTCCACGCGTGTTTACCTTGTCGGTGTCGGTGATACTCGCTTTCATCGGCAAAAGTCGTGACAGTCGTGGTTTCTTGGCTCAAGATAATTTATTCCAGGAAGGAATAACAAACGCTCGTTCGAGGTGGACTCATAACAGCCTGTTATCAGTCCTTAGCTGAAGACGCAGGTCGTTAGCTCTTGACCAAAACGTACCCAGCTCTTGGGAAAGGTTCACATCTCTTTGAAATTCCCAACAAACTCTCCAAGCGTTCTCGCACAGTAAGAACTTAAAAAGCAGGAACAAAGAGAGGAGTGGACTTGCCTTATCAGGCCCAAGGTCAGCCAGAGCAGAGAGAGCTTTGTTTAGGGAACAGACAGAGAAAGCTGGAGCCTTGTTCATGATTAAACTGTCTTCTTATTTCTAAACAAAACAGTCGGGTCTCTGTGACCCGATATTTCCCTTTAACACAGCAGTGAAACACAGTTTAACTCTCAAAGAATAACACAGCTTAAAAGCACACATCATGAAAATGACAAAAGTTATTCTTTTGATCACATCAGCTTAAAATCAAAGATAGAAATAGTCTCTTATTGGTGACTATGTTATCAGATTATAGCTAAATGAATGATTTTGTAGTAAATGTCTTGCTTTACTGAGAGGTCAGTAAAGGTCATCACTGGACAGTTCAAAGACCTTAATTTGACCCTGGGTAGGTCCACTACAAATATATGTGATGTTGCATGTTAATATAGCAAACTGTTTGCTATGACCTTAATCAAAGAAATGTGTTTGAAGTCATTATGCTCTAGCTGAAGTACTATCTCATAAACTACTTGATATCTGAAGTACTTGTACTAGTACTCGATATGGAAAATAGAATCATATTGGACACCCCTACTGGCAACCCAGTGCTGTGAGAGATTATGGACACATTCCAGAGACTTTGTCATGCACACGATTCACCAATAACTTGGAACTTCTGTAGAGTGTTGAAACTTTGGATATTAGTTTTTTCAAACCATTTTTATCACAAATAAGTTGTTATTACTAGAGTTAACGTTCACATTGTTTATCACAGAAACTTTTGAAGTAACAAAATAATTTTATTTTAACAGTTACCTTTGTCATTTTCAATTAACAGTTTGTTTTTTCTTCATACTAATACTGAAAAGTGAAAAATAAAATGTTGATGATATTTTGTCACTTGGCTGATTGGACATTTTAATGAGCCGTGAACACAGAATGGAACGAGCCCAGGTGTGGAGCCATTATAGTTGTTGTTTTATGTGACCTGCTGAAAACTACTATGGACCTTCTTTGGGTCTCAACCCTGTCAGTTTAGTCACACTGCATCAGACCATCTAGGCTGTCATCTCAGCTCTAAACTTGTCATCTCCACAGGGAAACCTTGGCTAACAAGAACCTAACGACTTCCCTTAACGACAAGTCTCCATGGAGATAACTGGACATCACCCAGAAATCATGACCGCTGGGCCTGATGGCTGGAAGGACAATTTAGAGACATTTTATGTGCACACAGCTGCATAGACTCATGTGGCCAAAGTGTCTCAGAGTCGCACGATACTAGAGGGTTGGTACACACACAGACACACACACACACACACAGACATACACTCACACAGGCACATATCTGAGCTCAGAAGTAATGACCACACATTTCACCATGCAGACGGCAGACACAATTGGGACTATTTGCTTGGGTCTCACTCGTAATCTGTCGGCTAATACGGAAAAGTAATCAACAGAAATCAACGCTTTTATGATTAGTGCTGCCATTTTGCCTTTTACTGTAATTGAAAGGTGGCACTCTCTTGGTTGTATAGCATGTTCAGTTGTCTGGTATCATTGCCAAGCCATGGAAAACTGTAAAATGCTGAAACTGTGCCAGTATCTATGGATACAAATACTTTACAGGGCAGAGAAGACTGACTTTTTGTATAGTGGTGCTTTCAGAGACAGCAAAGTCAAAACCATGCTTGTACAGATTGGGATTAACTACCGGTAAAACCATTTTTTCCCCGTGCTCAAAGCCATTTGCTTTTAGATTTTCCATTTGTTTTAAACATTGATAAAAATGCCTGGTTCAGGTTTGGGTACAAACCTTTACCACCCCATGTTGCAAAGAAGCAGTAACAACACTCGTGTGAACCCAATCAAACAACTGTCACCACTGTTGTCCAAAAAACTGACATTCTGTCAGAAAATATGACACAAAACTTTGTTTAAACAATAAAACATTCAAACTTTAAAACCTGACATCAATAAATTGTAACTTTGGACAGATTTTAGATCATACAAAAAATTAAATCTTCTATCATGTGCAATGCTGAAGCCAGGGGTGGGGGATGGTGGTGGAATAGCTGTGGCCGGTTTACATATATATGGTGGTGCCCATCTTGGATTCTGACATAGGCAACCCAATTTTGGTTAGATGAACAGTGTATTTCCAGATCCCGCTCGTGGCTCTGTGATTAGGGACACAGGAAAATAGATGGAAAATTAGCAAAATCTCATCATTTGTACATTAGTGCAGCTTCTTTAGATTTTATGGCATGCTGAATTCTTTGAACCACACACTTCTTTTTTAAGAATGGACAAAGTATATAGGAACTACATGAGCATAAAGTACAATCTGAACAAAATCAATACTGTAATTTCCGCCTGATTAATTGCACCGTTCTATAGGTCGCTTTGTCCAATTATTGGTAATAAATTGGAAACATCCATAAACAGATTGCACCTTTATTTAGGTTGCATCTATTATGCGTCACCACTACGTGATGCGTCAGCGCCTCATTTGCCCTGCTTAAAATGGCAGCCACAGAAGCGAGCGAGCACGGAAGGACTTTACAAGATTAACACGGTAATTTTTATTTATTTGTTTGCTGAAAATTATAGCAAAGATGTGTCTTAGCTGAACTTTTCCTTAATAAATGAACGCAACTGTCAAATCAGCTGGATTTAAAAAAGTAGTTTCGCCGCGTGCACGCGCGCGGGTGGGACGGCTTTATTGCTTTAAAATTTAGCAAAATAAATGCTTAAAAAATATATTTCTTAGCTGACATTATAGCACAAGGGTTCCTGAGCTTAACCATTCCTTAAATTCACAAAATGGTCAAATCTGCTGGATTTTAAAAAATTGTTTCGCCATGTGCACACGCGCGGGTGGGGTGGATTTATTATTATTTCGCAAAAATAAAAATTCAAGTTCAAACAATGTTCATTTATCAAATGCAGGTTAACACAAGGTCAACAGTACAATTAAATGTTCAAGATGAGAAGAACCAATTTGACTCACGAAAACAACAAAGAACAAACAAACAAAAAATACTAATAT
>JBBPBX010059011.1:0-13417 GCA_038048925.1 Garcialebias charrua | reverse complement strand
TTATCATTAAATAACTCTGTTTTATAATTAAAGCTATGATATATATACATTTTTTGTTAGTTTGTTTGTTTTTAAGTTGTACCCACTGATGGACCATTTAGTTCACCAGCGGGCCTGACTTGGCCCGCGGGCCGTATGTTGAACAGCCCAGCTCAAAACTAACCTGTTGTTGGTCCTCTTAATAAAGCTACGGAGTCACGTCCCGTTCCCTGTACAGCTGTCCATTAACATAAAGCCTGTCAACAGAAACAGTCGCTCTTTTTCCTTCAGAAATAAACTTCTTTCTGATCGGAAACAAAACAGATTTATTTAGGAAATTGATCATTTATGCTGTAGTTTGTCCCTCGTAACTCTCTGCCTTGTCTGATAACCTGTATTTTCTGCTTATAATGCTCAAACTTAACGACAATTGGTTGGGGACGCTTGTTATCTAATTTTTTAGCTCCGAGCCGGTGAACACGATGGAATGTGATTGATCTTACCGTCTCGCTTGGGAGTTTCAGTTGGCGTTGAATAAAGTCATGGATCGTAACTTCCGCGTCTTCATCTGCTCACTCCGGTATTCCAGAAAAAACTATATTGTCCCTCATGCTTCTACTTTGTAGATCGAGAATGGACTCTTTGATTTTCCTATTTTCGCCCGACATCTGTGTCACTTCCTCTGTCAACTGTTTCACGTCCCCCCTTAGCGTTCTGTTCTCCTCAGCCAGTGACGTCACCTGAGCCTGGCTGAACTCTAACGATCTCTGAGTGCAGAGAATTCCTTGTGGAGAACCTCAACTAAAGCCAGTCTAGTGTCTAAGCTAGTTAGCTTATTATCAATAGATTCCAACACCTCCGTGAAGCTTTTTTCAGGAGATGTGGAAGAAACAGGTGAGCTCGCTGTGTGCGTGCGTTTTGAAGTGTGCGCGGGTGTGGTGTTTCCCTGTGTTTTACCCATCACGAAGCTGTCAAAACATTCGTTCAGATAGTTCTCCAGATCGCTCACCGTCTCTTCGTCCAGTTTGTTTATTTTAATCAAGAGACAGAGGTTAATAATATTTTATGTTTTAATTTAAATATATTGGCTTACCTGAGTTTAATTGTATTTGTTTTGGTTTACCCATATCTTGCCATGAAACATGCAGCACAACTCTCCCAGATCTCATCCGCTCATCACTAGGTGCAAACAATCCTATCATTATTTGTTAAAATCAGGTCTCTCTCATAAAAGAGTCCCTGAGGCTCAATGGGAATAACCCGTATAAAGGTTGAATGAATGAATGAATGAAAAATGTGTACCTGAAAAGGAGATAAATAAATTAGAAAAAAACACTCCCATATTTGAGTGTGTACACAAGATTTTATGGTAATCGATTCAAAGCATTAGCATTGTAAAATCACCCTCTAATACAAAAAATAATAAAGGAAAGAAAGGAAACTTTAAAAAAAGGAAAATGCTTCCATATTAGGGTGCATACTACATACCAGAACTTACGGTAATCCGTTCAGAGTGTTAACACTATTGAATTGCCTTCCAAAACAATAACATAAAATAAAATAAAACTTAAGATTTAAAAAAATATTTTTAAAATCCATCCATCCATCCATCCATCATCTTTACCCGCTTCTTCCTTTATCGGGTTGTGGGGGTCGCTGGTGGCCATGTCCAGCCATCTCTGTGCAAGAGGTGGGGTACAACCTGGACAGGTTGCAAGTCTATCACAGGGACACATAGAGACAAACAAGACAAATAACCATTCACTCTCTCACTCACACCTAGAGACAATTTAGAGCCACCAATCGGTCTAACATGTATGTTTTTGGTCTGTGGGAGGAACCGGAGTACCCGGAGAAAACCCACACATGTTCAGAGAGAACATGCAAACTCAACCCAAAAAGATCCCAGGATGGGATTTGAACCAATGACCCTCTCACTGTGAGACGGCTGCTCTACCAACTACACCACCATGCTGCCCAATTAAAAAATAGTAATAATAATAAAAAATGAAAATAAAAACGCTCCCATATTAGAACGTGTACCATACACCAGAACTTATAGTAATTAATTCAGAATGTTAACACTGTACAATCGTCCTCCAAATCAAATAAAATGTACATACCACCATTAAAGGACCTACAGCCAAATATTGAGCCAAACACAAGCTCAAGATAAAATGCTGGTTGAGGGAGGCCGGTCCTGTGGTTTATTTCGATCTATTTTGATCATCGCCATCTGTTGCTGGAATGACATTCTTCTTGACGTATTCCATTGCTTTCAAATAGTCGACAAACACCTTGCCTATCCCTCCATGCGTGAAACGAAGCCATGCAAATAAAAGAAGTCCAAACCGGACACCTGGTTCTGTAGGAATCACCTCACCTCCGTGAATGCTGCTTGATCCTTCGCCACGCCTGGGGTGTAATCCGCTGCGATGAATATGGATGATTCTTTGAAGTGGACCATTGTGTGCTCATTGTAATATCTCTACACAGTCTTGATGATAATGCAGCCTGGCCACGATAACTTACAATTTATCATCCGAGCCTCTCCTGTCCGAAACATGTGATCAATCAGCAGTGACTTGCCCATCTGCAGCACTTCTGTTAGCATTTTCTCTACCAATGTAAGAGTGCACGAGCCCGGTGATTCAGGAACTACAATTATCCTAATATTGTTACGTTTCATATTTCCCTCCATGGATTCAAGCTGTTTTCTTAGCCCATCAACCTCATTTTTTAATTCCACCACCACCATCCCACGCTGATTCTCTGTCTCATCTGTGCATAAGGACAGCCCATTTTCAGTCTCTGAAACACTTAACATGATTCGGTCAAACTCTGTTGAGGCCTGCGGCGGCATCTGCAAGTTCCACTCGGACCACCTGCAATTAAAATCATCCGTCAGAGCCGCATTCATCTCCATCCTAATTGTCGTTGTGATTTCAGATTTAACTGAAGCCAGAATATCTGACTTCAGAGCCGACTCGACTGTCCCTCCAGAGCCCAGCAAGGGCAGGGGCGACGCAACTGCAGATCCACCTGCTGCACTTGCCACCTCTCCATCATGGCGGCCTGAGGCTGCAGTTGTGATGACAGGCCGCGTGGAGGAAGACATCGCTGCCTTTGATTTCTTTAACTTAGAGGCCATATTACAGCTCTGTCGAGTCAATCATGCAACAATACCAATTTCAGAGGCAGAATCCAATGTGAAGGTAGTGAGGATATAATTATAAAAAGCTATTTTTCAGCGGTGCTGATGGGAGCCTAGGAAAATGCAGTTCACCGATCCAATGGCATATTATGCTTTCAAATTCAATTTTTAAACAAACTTGTCATTTCTTAACAAAAGATGATTTCACTTTACATTAGCTGAACTTATATAGCACCTTTCTATCTTTTGAAGACACTCAAAGCGCTTTACACTGTACAGTAATCTGTGCCTCATTTACCCATTCATACAGCACTCTATATCTCTAAGCTAACTGAACAAATCATTCTAAAGAAACTAATCAGTGTTTTATCACATTCATACACCGATGGGACACGCATCAGAGGCAATGAGGGGTTCAGTATCTTGCCCAGGGACAGTTTGGCATGTGACTGCTGGTGGATTCGAACCCCCAACTTTTGCATTGGAAGACAACTGCTCTAACCACTCAGCCACAGCTGCTTCAAAAACTTTTAATTATCAACAGTCTCTGCAGTGAGAATTTTCAAGGTCAAAAAACTGTTTTCTCCTCCATCACTGTTAACTGAGCATATTTGATAATCCCACATCTGTTTCTGCAGATGTATGAGAGGAAGTCTTATGTGTGCTCACAGTCTAGTATTAACCAATGACAACCACACATTCTTTTCTCCTCCCTCTTTTCTTCCTCTGGATTCTGTAAAGGCAGATGTGTATACTGACAGGCAATCCCTTCATCCATCATTAAGAGCAGACCAATACATTTTCTTCCCACTCTCACCTCGCCAGCATCTCAGCACACAAGCAAAATAAAAACACTTGTTGACAGACAACAATGTGTCGGGCCCCAGGCTGAGTGCACCCTCATCTTTCTGGAGGCCAAGTCTTCAATTAATTCTCCCTCAAGCTTGCAGCAGCCATGGGTCACAACCAGAATAAAGGATGGGAATGGCATCTGTCCAAAGACACATTGTTGTTACACTCCACTGGAGATGGTATCTTCTGCTCCTACTTGAAGTAGTGCAGGGCTCTTTTTGCTTGGTTGCAAATTCTGAACAAGTAATTATGATGAACTACTTGTCAAATGCAACCACTCACCCGTATGTTCATATGAATACACAAAGATGTGACTTTTTTCTTTACTCTTCTTGCACATTTTGACCAATACATTGTACAGTATTTCTGTTCAGTGCCTTCCCATATGGAAAAGATATATAAAAAACATATAAAAAACAAGTAACCTTATATCATCCTAAGTGTATGTTTTGTATATTGTACAACATATAAGGCTTGTATGATACATATAAGGCATATATGATTTACTCCTGAATGTGGCACCTTTTGCATAGATTTCATACAATATATTAAAATGAATTTTACAAGAATCATATAAAAACTATGTATGTTGAATATAAAAACTATGTATGTTGAATATAAAAACTATAAAAACGATATATGTTGAATATAAAAACTATGTATGTTGAATATAAAAACTATGTATGTTGAATATAAAAACTATGTATGTTGAATATAAAAACTATGTATGTTGAATACATGGAACTTATATTTCACATATATGTTTCATATGTTTCTCTTTTTAATTTTATACAATAACTTTGTAAAACACTTAAACTTTACATATATGAAGAAATACAATTACATATAAGTTTTTTGTATTGAAAGTACTTTTTTTAAGGAAATTGATGTCTTTAATTTTTTTTTGTTAATGGCTACCAACAAAAAGTATTTATAAAAAACGTATATGAGTATGAACCATTTATATGCATAAATGACAGGTCAGCTTATGAGAATTGCATAACATTAAAAAATTACCTATTCTTATGGTTTCATGCAGTTACCATCAAATTTACATAATAAACACGAGTCACTTTAGAAATTGACAAATTTTTATTTGAACTTATAATGGTAACATGGTAACTAACATGGTAAACGAGATGAAAAAATTAAGCCTTTTAAATAGCTAAAAACTGTCAACACTTCACACTAACAAATTCACAGAACAATGTATTTAATCTCAATTAGACATTTTTACTTTTAGCGCGAAGCTCTGTGATCTTTCCATTGATCGTGCTTCCAATGCTGGAGGGCTGTGTCCCAGGCCACCGCTCAAGAGTTGCACCTACGTATGAACACAAAAGGGACATGGAAAAAGAATATCAGTACAATTGTTAATTTGAAAGAAACCAAGAAAAATCAACATTAGAAGGTTATTTACATCAAGGTGTGGGGGTTAAAACATTTTATATCACTCTATATGTCTACTAAGAAATACCCTGATGCATGCTCAATAATCCAGGTAGAAAAATCTAAAAAAGCTAAGTCTGGTCCTCTGGACATTCAAAAAACAAAACAAAAACAAAGCAAAAAAAATTTAATAAAAAATGTAGAAACGTTTCGTCTTTCGTCCGAAAGACGTCCTCAGTCTGAGTTGCTGTGTTCAGCTCAGTCTTATAAATAGCACCCTCTCACAGTGGATCAGCCAACTGGTTGATCCACTGTGAGAGGGTGCTATTTATAAGACTGAGCTGAATACAGCACCTCAGACTGAGGAAGTCTTTCGGACGAAAGACGAAACGTTTCTACTATTTTTTTTGTGCTTTGTTTTGTTTTATTTTTTGAATGTCCAGAGTACCAGACTTAGCTTTTTTAGATCTACTAAGAAATCCATTTCATAAAGTCAAGGCCCAGGTATAGCTCGGCGTTCGGCCGTACGGCGCTCGACGCAGTTCGAGTGCGAGGCACAAGCGTAGCCCCGCAGGGCACAAACGTGCAAAGCTCAAATTTTACGACTGCGTACGCGTGGCGCGTTGTCGTACAATAAACTGCCCGGCGACGGACTGTTTTGGATGTGACACAAATGTATTAAATTCCTCTTCTTCGTCCCTGATCTGGACTTTTCTTTTGTTTTTTTTGCCAAAAGTCAAGTAATCGCTTCCTCCTCCGCTGACTCCATGACTGAAATGATGAGGAAATGAATGAATTTGTCACGAGCGAATTAAACTCGGGTCCTACGTAGCTGCGCGAGGTTCTGCAGATTTCCTGGTGTGCTGTGGGCTGCAGGACCAGCGCTCCCTGTTTTTTATTTATTTATAACTTTTTAATAAGATATAAACACAAAACACCGCTGCGCTGAAGCAGCCGGCTCACCTTTTTTTTCTCCCCCCGACCTGTCAATCAATTCGGTAGGCGTGTCAGCAAATGATCAATCAGCGAACGTTTCTGCGCTGTGGCTTCTCAAATTATGTCAAGAATTTGGAGCGAAAACGCGAGAATGAACGTGAGAAAAAACGCAGAGCTGTGCCATTTAACGCGCGCGAAGGGAGTGGCGTTCGGCCGAAAGCAGAGCTATACCTGGGCCTCAATGAACCAGACACAGTACACCAAACGGTTAATGTGTACTGTAGTCACACTCGGACACAATAAAAGTCTGAAAACTTACTGTAGATAGCATCTAGTTTTTTATTGTCCAGAGGTAGACGAGCATCTCCTCAGCCTCGTTTCCCCCCTCGAAGATTGCTGACAAGCAGAGTCTCCGCAGGAAAGACTGCTGGGAGCAGATGCCTCACAAAAACTGTAGCCGAGTTTGCATTGGTAGCATAGGCCCAAGCCAGTTTCTCGACCGTCACTCCAGTCCCAGGATGGATCTCCACCTGTTTAATGGAGACATGCAAAAGGTGCATTTAGGATACTGTATAGTGATGAATGTTTTTATTCATTCTTTATTAACCAATCACCTTAGATGACAGGGTATCCCTTGTTGATGGAATGACCGACTCACATGGGGAGCTTGAGGGTGTAGGTCTGGAGAGGGACGGCAGTGAATCTGCAGATGATGGACCAGGCCTGGACTGCAGAGAACTTTTTGAGGTGGCAGTTGTGGTGTGTTCAGTTCTGAACTGTACCTCTTAGGATGTTCAGCTAGATTAATTACAGTCTTCATAGACTTTAGGAGTTCAGGCAGATCTGTACCAATTAGATAAAAAAATATTGTTCTTTATTACAAAGTTCAGTTTTGTAAAAACAGATTAAATTATTTGAATTTTATTGACTGTGTAATTGTTAAATGAGTGAAGTGATACCTTGAAAAACCAACTCCCTCAGTTTAGCATTCTCGTCTTTCAGTTCCTGGATCTGCCGCTTTAATTCAATCACTGTCTGACTTTCCTCATGTTGAAAGTCTGAAGGTGGAGTATCACTGTACATGGCGAGGAATTCCTCTGCAGGGTCCTTCCCAGTGAGAGCTTTTGGCTTCTGTGTACGCAATGATAAAGAGAGAACTGTCAGTATATTTGTATGATACCGAACTCTAAATAGACAAAAGAAAATTGATGTCACCTTGGCTTGAGTCAGAATCTGAGTCTCATCTGTATCCGAGCAGTCAGAATTGTGTTGGTATTTTAGAGGGCGGACAGATACCCTCTTGGTCAGCTCTAAAGGAATGGATGGGTGGAGCAATAAAAAATAAAAATAAAAAACAAACTCAAAAAGTGACCTCGTAAGTACTCACTAGCTTTGTTCAGTAGTTCTGTGGAGGCGTTGGATAGTTTGGCAGCTGGACACCTACACAGGTGATTTAAAGAAAAATAAGCATGCCCATTTTTAATAAAAGGGCTTACTAAAAAGGTCATTACTTTTGAAAGCGGAATTAAAAAATCTACATTACCTCTGACACGCTCTTCTTCATCAGAAGATGTTAATCCTGCAAAAAAAGTTCACAAACATTGATGTGAAAAAAGTTTTAGGCCCAATTTTTGTTAGCAGATTACATATGTATAAATCACTTGAGAATGACAAACATACCGCTTGAAAAAACCCTCCGGAGCTACTTTTTAAGTGCGACTCCTTTTGGATTTAGTCACCATGTCCAGGTCCTCCTCATCCTCCTCTGCCTGACTAGTCGGGTTGTAATTCTCACACTCACAACGTTTGGCTTAAGTGAGGAGAGAGAAAAAAACACATTTCAACAATACCCTGATGCATGCTCAATAATCCAGGTAGAAAAATCTAAAAAAGCTAAGTCTGGTCCTCTGGACATTCAAAAAACAAAAAAAACAAAACAAAGCAAAAAATTGTAGAAACGTTTCGTCTTTCGTCCGAAAGACTTCCTCAGTCTGAGGTGCTGGGTTCAGCTCAGTCTTATAAATAGCACCCTCTCACAGTGTTACACAACCAGTTGGCTGATGACAGCCTGAAACCAGCTGCTCACATGATCAAGGAGGACCATCAGCCTAACAATGGATCGTTAGCACCCTGATGGTTGTTTGCTATTCACAGAGGGCTGAGTGATACCAGCAATCACAGCATTGTAGGAGGGGGACAGTTGAACCCGGAGGCCTCCACCCCTGTTTAATGATGGGCGGTTTCTTTTCACAAAGATGGCCTCCTTTACTCCTCTCTCAAACCATCGTTCCTCTCTATCAAGGATGTGAACATCTTCATCCCTGAAAGAGTGACCGCTGGCCTGGAGATGAGTGTAGACTGCAGAGTCCTGACCTGATGATGTTGATCTTCTGTGCTGGGCCATCCTTTTGGCCAGTGGCTGTTTAGTTTCCCCAATATAAGACTGATCACAGCCCTCCTGACACTGAACAGCATACACAATGTTACTCTGTTTTTGCCGGGGGACTGGATCTTTGGGATGAACCAGTTTTTGCCGTAATGTATTTTGAGGTTTAAAAGCCACTGGGACGTTGTGTTTAGAAAATAAACGTCTCAATGTCTCTGAAACCCCTGCAACATATGGAATGGCCACTGGTCTGGGTCTGGGTTCCTTCTTTTCACCTGATGGCTGGCTGGAGTCCATTTTGGGTTTCTTCTCTGCTTTCAGGAAGGCCCAGTTAGGATATCCACATTTCTCTAGAGCCTGTTTTGTGTGTGATTTCTCCTTCTGTCTGGCTCCTGCGTTAGTGGGGACGCTGTCTGCTCTGTGGTACAGAGTCCTGATGACTCCTAACTTGTGCTCCAGAGGGTGATGGGAGTCAAACTGTAAATACTGGTCTGTGTGGGTGGGTTTGCGGTACACCTCAGTTTGCAAATTTCCTCTATCAGAAACTGAGACCTCACAGTCCAAGAAAGCCAACCTGCCATTTCTTACATCTTCTCGTGTGAACTTGATATATTTATCCACAGAGTTGATGTGATCAGTGAAATGTTGGACTTCCTGAGATTTAATTTTAACCCAGGTGTCATCAACATACCTGAACCAATGACTTGGTGGTCTCCCCGTAAAGGATGTCAAGGCTCTCTTTTCTACCTCCTCCATGTACAGGTTGGCAACAATAGGAGAAACTGGAGACCCCATAGCACATCCATGTTTCTGCCTATAATATTGCTCCCCATATGTGAAGTAGGTTGACTGCAGGCACAGTTTCAAGAGTTGACACAGTTGCTCAGATCCAGTCCCCCGGCAAAAACAGAGTAACATTGTGTATGCTGTTCAGTGTCAGGAGGGCTGTGATCAGTCTTATATCGGGGAAACTAAACAGCCACTGGCCAAAAGGATGGCCCAGCACAGAAGATCAACATCATCAGGTCAGGACTCTGCAGTCTACACTCATCTCCAGGCCAGCGGTCACTCTTTCAGGGATGAAGATGTTCACATCCTTGATAGAGAGGAACGATGGTTTGAGAGAGGAGTAAAGGAGGCCATCTTTGTGAAAAGAAACCGCCCATCATTAAACAGGGGTGGAGGCCTCCGAGTTCAACTGTCCCCCTCCTACAATGCTGTGATTGCTGGTATCACTCAGCCCTCTGTGAATAGCAAACAACCATCAGGGTGCTAACGATCCATTGTTAGGCTGATGGTCCTCCTTGATCATGTGAGCAGCTGGTTTCAGGCTGTCATCAGCCAACTGGTTGTGTAACACTGTGAGAGGGTGCTATTTATAAGACTGAGCTGAACCCAGCACCTCAGACTGAGGAAGTCTTTCGGACGAAAGACGAAACGTTTCTACAATTTTTTGCTTTGTTTTGTTTTTTTTGTTTTTTGAATGTCCAGAGGACCAGACTTAGCTTTTTTAGACATTTCAACAATATTTGGATTAAGATATACATTTCATTTTAAATGTATCAAAACTTACCAGAAGTACAGTACTTTTTATCTTTATTAATGGGATGTCATCCAGTCACCCCCAGGGTTAATTTTATCCCTCATTGCCTGTTTGGTTTTTGTGGCACTCGTCTTATTTGGCCAATTACCACACTTCACTAGTATTGGCCAGAAGTGAACACCACTACTTTTGAAAAGTGGGACACCATCAATGTTTACAGTAATCTGCACATCATTGCTGACGTAAATAACGACAGATCCCCTTCTCTAGGTCATAGTACATGTACTGCCCACCACATTTAGGCTCCGTGGTGTTACACTGTGGTGTAGTAGTGTATGGCAATCCACAGGCAATATGTGTCCTTGCTTTCTTAATATGGCCAATAAACCATTAAGTGCTCTGTGTGTCAATGTGTGTTCTAAGGCCCAGCCATTACTGTACTGTAATGTAGTTCACTTTGCCTATCCTAACATAGTACCCTACATAAATATCAAAAAACACATACAGTACATTTAGAGACAATTTAGAGACAATTACAGTAAATCAAAAAATAAAATGTCTTACTTTGAGCTGGTCAAGCTTGTCTCCGTCTTTTTAGCATGTTAGCTCCTTGCACGTCCGACCTCTGCAGCTTTGTGCTGTTCCACGTGGTCCAAACTGTTTACAAGAAGGACTGTTAGCATGTTAACTCCATACATAATGAAGGGGGAAAGAGTGAATAACTTACTGCGCCGTTTCTCCATCCAAAAGGCCGCGTATCGTTAGCATTTTAGCCCCGCAATTTGTTAGCGTTAGCATGTTAGCTCGTTGCTACTCTGGTCAGGTCCGGCTCGCACGCTGTCTGCTGCTTCACGCAGTCAACAGCGTCTTTTTCATTCGCCCATCTGTCCCTCAGCACAACCGCCATTCATCTATATCTCATGTATCCATGCGCAGGAACCTCTGAGCGGACACAAGATTTGACTGTCGAAGCCGAGGCAAACCGAAGCTAGCCAAAACATGGCGGCACTACCGAAAACTGACTGCTGCCGGAAACTGTGGGAAACTGCCGCAAACCCTATCTGGGTGTCCAAACATAACAAAATAGAATTTTGACACACCTAAAACAATTAAAAGTCAAATTAAATTTACACATGAGTTTGTAATAATTGCAGAGATGTACTGTATAAGGTTAGGGACCTATTGAATGACAAAGCATTGTATCTGTTGTATAACACCATCATTGTTCCACATTTAATTTATTGCATTAATGTTTGGGGAAAAGCATGTAAAACTATTACAAAACCTATTTTTATTTTACAGAAAAGAGCCATAAGGATTATTGCAAGAACTGTCATCCATCTAGTATATTATTTTTTCAGTTGAAATTACTGAAGTTCCATGATTTAGTAGATTACCATATTTTAATGATGATGTATGAAGCTCATAACAATGCACTACCCTTAAATATTCAGACACATTTTCTTAAAAGCGCAAGCTGTTACAACCTAAAGGGAACTGATGTATTTGTAAAGACACAATACAGAACTAGTTTGAAGGGACGGTCTACAGTCCAGGGAATTGGATTGTGGAATGGCTTAGAGTGTGATATAAAAAAAGCAATGTCGATGTTTGTGTTTAAAAAAAAGATAAAGAGTGAATTGTTGAAGAAATATGTACGAAGTACAGTAGTTCAATGTGTAATATCTCGAAATTTGAAAATTGAGATGAGTTATTCATTTTTTTCCTTGTTACTTATATATAATTATTGTTTGAAATGTTTTTTTAATCTAAAAAGGAGCAGACATAATAAGATATTTTCTTCTTCTGCCGCCTTTCATTTTATATTTTCTTTTTTATACAAGAAACATGTGTTTGTTGTGTGTTCTATTTTTATAAAATGAATAAATAAATGAAACTGAACTGACTGTCGAAGCCGAGGCAAACCGAAGCTAGCCAAAACATGGCGGCACTACCGAAAACTGACTGCTGCCGGAAACTGTGGGAAACTGCCGGAAACCCTATATGGGTGTCCAAACATAACAAAATAGAATTTTGACACACCTAAAACAATTAAAAGTAAAAGTAAATTTACACATGAGTTTGTAATAATTGCAGAGATGTGAACATGTATGATTTGGAAATGTAATTATCAATACAGAGGTCTAGTGGTGACAGAACAAGCAGCTTCATTGATCACGTTGACTATCCGCATTACATTGTAACACATTTACTATGTAAAAATTAATTTGAACTCAAGGTGGTGTGAAACATGAATAAAGTTTAGATTTTTTACTATTATTTTTTTTAATTTGAGGTAAGTTTGTGTGTGCTTTGTAATGTATGGGTAATGTATACCCATAGTAATTCACAACCCAGGTCCAGGTTGAGAAATGCTTTTAAGACAATAAAAGTGCACTGTGTACTCAAGACCAGGTTTATTGTTGTGTTTATTTATATTGTATATTTATTAGGGCTTGAGGAAGTGCTAAATAATCCATAGTTATACCTTTGGCGTCTCCCTACAACACACGTTTTCTATAGGGGAAAGGAAGCTGCAGTGACCACAGGTGCACCTGTTGAAAGAGGTTATTTTTGCTTTAGTATAATTTGGATACATATGTCTTACTTGAGATAGTTTAACATTAACAAATATGACAATTGTTACTGCTTTGAACATTAGCCTATGTTGCTAATATCAATTTACCACTCAGGAGGGGGTGAAAAGTCCTCCACCTAGCATGTCACGAGGTGTGGCCAGGACCGTGACATGCAGCTAGCATGTTGCATATATTATGCTAATGCTAGCTGCATGTCACGGTCCTGGCCACACCTCCTCACTCTAACCCCCATATACCGGTAAGTTCAATAGTACATTTTCCTACTAAGGATATTATATGTGAAATTACTGTCATATATTGTTCTTATAAGTATACAAATTATATGTTTCATTTTATACAAATTTACTAAGGATCTTATACCTGGTTTCAATGCATTATACAAAAAATATAAGCTTCAAACAAAACATATAAAAACTTTATAAAATTTATATATATCTTTTCCGTATGGGTTGAGACAACTTCTGTTGTGACTTGGCACTATGTAAATAAACTGAACTGAATTAAATTGAATTGTAGCATGGGAAAAAAAATATGGATAAGATTAAGCCACTCTCTCACTGGTACATTTTCATCTTTAA
>JBBPBX010059010.1:0-21917 GCA_038048925.1 Garcialebias charrua | reverse complement strand
GAAATCATTGATGCTGACTACCGGTAGTTTATGATAGATTGGTTGAGTTTCTTCAGGGTATGCATCATTGTATCTTTTTAATAACCATTTACAACTTTATGGACAACAATTGTACTCTATATATGCTTTGAGTGTCTTGATAAGCTAGCAAGGTGCTATATAAGTGCAGTCCATTTACCATTTAACATATATGAACTGTACTCTATATATTGTCTGTCTAAAACAGGTCTATCTTGAAAATGAGTCCTCATGACTCGATGAGACACTGGTTGAGGTACAGGTACAGGACCCTACAATCTCTTTGCTTTGGAAGATTGTGCACACATACAGTCCATTACATTGTAGGGTCCTGTATAGTGCACATTCTATCCATTGTTGTTCTATACTTAATGGTGAGTTTTTTCCCCCAGCCAAATCACACTGTATAAATAAAGGTTAAATAAAAAATAAATGAAGATAGTTGCTTTTCTAAGACCATTGTTAGTGTCTCCTTAACATTGGGTTATGCCGAAGCAAATTCCTAGTCTGTGAATCCTGTTCATTGACAATGGCAATAATAAACTGAATCTGAATCTGAATCTGAAACACACCTAAACAACCTAAATACCCCTAAAATTAGGTTTATCATTTGCATTGGGTTAGCACCCCTCTTTGTATTGCTGGGTTTCAGATGACGTAGCAGTGACGTCACAGAATGCAGATGCGGGGCAAGAAGTAAACGCAGCCGTTTCCTTCTGTTGCTGATTCAGCATCAACATGCCTAAATTCTGTGCCGTTTACGGTTGTTGCAACCGCTCTAATCGAGAGATAGATAAAAGTTATTTTCGTGTTCCGAAAGTAGTATGCTACAAGGGGATTAATTTAAAAAAACTTACAGAAAAAAGACGACAAACGTGGATTACAACCTACGGCTAAAAACAGGAGGTGCAGAAACTGACGAGAGTCTGCAGCGACCACTTTGTTACAGGTAAGGGTCGTATCGTTTAAATCATATTTTCAGATATTTTATTGGACAGTAACTAGAAAGACAGGTAAGATATGTTATGCCCTAGCTTGTGTAGTGGTTCAACACTTGGTTGTTCCCAGAAAAAATCCGATTAGAATGCTAATGTTGTTAGCGGTTAGCTTAGTGCTAGGAAAGGCATTTACGTGTTTTACTTTAAAGTGGTGTCTTATATTTAGGTTGTCCGAGTGCAGCAGGTGATGTACATTCCCAAGACTGGGCCCCCACTGTTAACCTGGGGTACCAAAGAAGTAACGAGTGGCCACAAACAGAAGCATCCCTCCGGCGCAGGGAAAGAGCTAAGGCCTGGAAGCTTCTCTGCACTGAGGAGGCCAACAGTCTGGAAGATGAGCTCTGTGAAGAAAGCTTACCAGCCCCTGAAAACGAACGATTCAAAGGTAAAATAATAATAAATAAAAATACTATTTATTTATTTATAGAATTTCTGAACGTAATTTTTAATAATTAAATATTTGCAGATGCAGAATGCCAGACGGATCTAAGCATGGTTGACCTCACAAAGCTGGAGGATGCAGTGAAAGGCTACACAACTGAGATCTGCGACCTTAAGGAAAAAGTCTCAGTGACTAAATTTACTCCTGAAACCTTCCAGAACAACGATAAAACAAAGTTTTATACGGGACTGCCCAACTTTTTAGTTTTGATGCAAATTTTTCAGCTCTGTGAACCTTATACATCAGCATGTCATCACTGTCAGCACTCTCCAAATTTGAGCAATTTATTATGATACTTATGCATCTCAGATTACATCTGCAGCTTCAAGACCTTGCCTATAGATTTAATGTGTCAAAAGCCACTGTGTCTCGAATTTGTTTTAGAACGATTCATGTTCTCCATGAAAGATTACAATTCTTAATAGTGGCCTGAGCGACAAGTAATTCAATCAACTATATTTATATAAATATTTTAAGTTTAAATGATTATACATGTATTTATCATTTAAAGTAAATCAAAAGTAAATTAAATCACTAATACTGTTACAGACCATATTTGTACATGTTAATTGTTCATGAAGACAAAAAAAAATTTACCCAATAAGGTTGAATATTTTTAATTTATTCAATGAACTCCATAACCAATCTTTGTGAATATTGGTCAGTTAAAATGACATGAGTTTTGCTATTGAAATAAAAACATTTTTCTGAAGTAGACTCATTTTGCAACATTTGTGACATATGACATTTGTATGTGCTGTTATTTAACATATTAGAACACCTTTGAAATTCACAAGCTAATCTCATATTGATTTAAATATATCATTTGATTTAACATACTTAACTTTTCAATTAAGATTATTGTAAATAAAAAACAGCTGTCATGACATGTAACAACATCACATGACCCTTCTGCAGAGTGCTTGCTACAGGTGTAGCTGAAACATGTTATGGTAGTGACAAATGTTTTTGGGGAAAAAAAGAGCAACTGTTTAAATTTGTATAAACTTTTCAAACTCCTTTCATCAACTACTCCAAATAACATTCTTGATTCTTAGATTGGTTAGTCACGTGTGGATTTCTGTCCCAGGATTTCAGGTAGGATGCAATGTGTAAAATAGTGCTGAATTTTGGGAACTGCTGTTTCCCACAGCTGGTCATCTGGCAGAATTCTTTCCACATAAATATCATTTTCACTCCATACTACAAAATCACAATATTGTACATCCACAATGTGAATCTGATCCTGGAGCTGATGGTAATAAGGATGGTTCCTATCCAGTTGTACAGAATCTCCAACCTTGACGAGACGACGAGACAAAAACCAGGCTGTCCAGCACACATCCTCAGACCGACTTCATGCTGTTTGCTCTGTGGGCACTGAAGGACAAGACAATGAAACTTAGACATAAAAAATAAATACGGTAGTCTCCAAAACATTTCAATATGATACGTTTTTAAAGATTGTGTTTCACTCATTTCACTATCCAACACCAATGTTAGAAAATGAGACTATATTTATGTCTCTGTCAACCAGGTGTGTTCCACAGGTAAGAATGTATTAATCTGGACTAAGTTTTAAAAGGTGATGGAAAGGTCACACATTTTTTAACTGGAAACAAGGCAACATCCCACAAACTGCAAGACCATCCCCAAAACTACGGCTACATGCTGTGAAATATGCAAACAACAAAGATTTGAGTAAAAAATTATAGTTGTAACATTCATACTGTGAGGTGCGCAAAGTCTGCAGTGCAGTACCCTAATGCATGCTCAATAATCCAGGTAGAAAAATCTAAAAAAGCTAAGTCTGCAGTGCAGTAGTCCAAACCTTTTGAGAAATAAATTTTACCTTGATTTCACACACCCTGGCTCCATGACAGTCACATGAAACGACTCCATCTGGTGAGGCTCCCATGTATGGCCACCTTGAGTTTAACCAGCTAGTATCTGAAGTTACAAAGAAGATACGATCACCTTGATGATACTGTATTATCAAAACAAAAAAAATCATAATATTTTCAGTACATTAACTTACCTTTTTAATGGAGTTACTGTAGATCTCTGACCTACAGTGTAGAAATGCATATGACTCAACGTTAACACATACAACTCCAGCACGAATTTGGCTTTACAGAAGCTAAATATATTATTTTTAAGTAGATCCACGCACATAGAAATAACAGGGGGCTAACTAAACTTGTTGTTAGCATTAGCGATAGCGTAGTTAGCATAGGCTAATTACTAAATAAATAATACATCTCACTACTCACCCGGGCAGAAACAAGTCGACAACCATTTAAAGCTTCTTTTGATCCTAAATGGTTAACCCAAAACTCGTCCTCGCCAGTTTATTTAGGGCTTTGGCATACTTGCTGTAATCCATTCTGCTGTGTTTTGAACTGGGGAAAATCACTTCCTGCCCCGCATCTGAATTTCGCGCCACTTCCGGGTCACGTGATTGCAACCCAGCAATTCCAAATTAAGAAATAAAATATTACTTAGTTTTACATATATTTTAGCTACCTAAAGTTAAAGATGGGTAATGGACTGTATGTGTGCACAATCTTCCAAAGCAAAGAGATTGTAGGGTCCTGTATAGTGCACATTCTATCCATTGTTGTTCTAAACTTAATGGTGAGGTTTTTTTTCCAGCCAAACCACACCATTTGCTATCTGATAACAAACCCCAAAGCATACTCTGAGCATTACACATTGGCATCAATCCTGTTTGTTAGCAAAATATCTCATAAACCACTGGACAAAAAAACAATAATTCAAAAAACAATCATTGAGTGTATGTCTACAACTCATTAACCAAATTCAAGATGACCACCACCACTAATTAACTGTAGCCAATGGGAAAAAAGACCACAGCTCAGTCAGTTTTACAGATATTGAGCTAACATTTGGTGTGGCAGTGGCATGAGGCATCCTTACACATTCTCTGAGCACTGACACACCTCTCAACCAGTGTTGCCAGATAGTCAAGGTTTTCCAACCCAAAAATCTGTTAAAAACCACCACATCACACAAAAATCCACCCAATCAATAAATTGTTACATTATATTTACTGTTTTGGCATAAACGTACAACAGTACAAGCCAAGGTAATTTAACATGTAGCAAAATGCAACAATCCAACAAAAATCTTCCCAGAGTTCCCAGCAAAATCAGAACGAAAACCGCCCAGTCTGACAACACTGCTCTCAACATCTTACAATATTACATGGATTCTGCATAAAATCATTACACATTTGACCAAAACCGCTGTAACGCCATCCATTTTCAACACAAGATGATTTTAGTGAAAACTGTCATAAAAAGCACCTGTGATGTGTTTTCCTTTAAGAAATGCTAGGCCTTGTTTCTTCTCTGATGAGCTTTCTTTCCCAAAAGAGGCATTGTTAAACTTCCTGTTTTCATAAAGAGTACCAACATTTCCTTCTGGCATACTGGAAGGGCCTTGTCTATTGTGATAAAGTAATACCTCAAGGAGCATTTCCTGCATGCTTTTATAGGAACAAAAATGTGGTTTTACCATTCTGTGTAACAGCTCAAATGCAGTTCATTGGATTTTAGGTTAATTACAACAGCAATATATCAACCTTTCAGCTAGAAGCACAGCTAAAATATATACCGGGTACAGTAAGAGGAAACTGAGTGGTTCTGTTGGTATTTCTCTGTCTTGAGCTCACTGTCCTAATTTGCTACTAAATTAAAGCCATTTGTTCCAGTCTGAATGTTTAAACCTCTTATTAAACTCTGTTAAAGAGAAACTTGGAATTACTTATCATGTTTGCTTTGTGTGTCACTGCCTGCGCTCTCCTCATCCAAGTTTTTCAAGCTTAAAAGCTTTTTTTTTTAACTACACATACCTCAAATCTTTAATAACTATGAATTATTCCAGTTAAACCCTAGTGGATTACATTGATGTATGTTTTTATGAAGTTGGTTTAAACTCGTTTTTCTGTTCGGACTGGTATTTACTGGTGGGGAATTAGGAAAGCAAGAATAGGTATTGAATTAAATATCCTTCTCAGACTGAGCTCTGATGGCCTACAAGCCCGCTTAATTTTAATCCTCTTAGCATTCTTTATAAGTTGGTAATACTTTTGTATTGTATTTGTTTTGCAAACTGAGAGTTTTATGATATAAATATCTGAAGCAAAAGAGCTTTGTTCACACTCACCTTGAGATAAGAAGGCAACAACTTCCTTCCAGACAGTTTCTGAAAGAGGAAAAAAAAATATTTCTCAAAAGGTAAAAACTATTTTATTAAAATAAAGGTTTCACTTATCTTTTTATCGCCTGCAGCTGAAAGGGAAAATTTAACATTTTTACTGGTTTCTGTGCGTTTATGTTCTCTACATGAATCACTGGATGAATTTAATGAAACTTGCAGAAAGTAATCATTGAATATAAAACTGATTCTATGTTAGATTTACCGGTAATCCAATTCAAGACAGCTGCCAAAACCAAATGACCTTAGCGAATCCAAAAAGTTAAAATTAGATGCAGTAGTAGCTGCTGACATCATATATTCTGAGCATAACATCTTGTAATGTTGCATAAAATTGTACATAACATTATTTTTAGGGTTTGTCCAAAATTAGAAAAGCCTTTCTTCTTTAAAACTTGGTCCGTCACTCAGTCTAGGATAGTCGTTTACATTCAAGCATCCCTCAGAGAATACAGCATCCTCTCTGTGTCTACACGGCTCCTCTTTGCTACCTCCGTCTTCCCTCTGAGACCTAAGTGCAGCTGGAGTGGAATAATCATCCTCTATTCATTCTTGCTGCACGGAGAAGGGTGTTCTCAGTCCACTCTATGCTTGTCAAAGTGCTCCTCTTTCAACTTAAGCGCTGTATTAAATTCATATCCCCTTGCTCACATTCCCTGCTTATTCCTATTTTCTTTCCAAACGTCAGCTATTTTTCCCCCTCCACTTTCTCACACATGATTGTACTCTGAGACTGGTTGTTCTTATCCATCCTTTGTTGGCCTTTGGGCAGAAATATGCATAAATGAACTTATCTTTGCGTCCATTATTTCTTTTTTAACTCCCTATTCAGGCTTTATTGAATCTCACTGAAAGTAATTTTTATACACTTTAAATACATAATTAAAATTATGAATATAATCTTAATTTATTATAGCAAGTTTACGTTATCATCATCAGTCGCCAAGAGGTAAAGGCAAACTATGTTTTTGCCCATATTTGTGTTTTATGTCTGTGACCAAAAAAATCCTATGAATTTGAATGATACTCGAGCCAAATAATCCTTAAATGTACATCTATAGCCGAGACTTGCATGAAATAGTCATTGAATATACCTCTATAGCTGTTAACGTTCGGAAAAAATTTCATATAAAATAGCCACCACAGCCAGCTGACCGTATAAAAGTAAAAACTGGCTATATAAGTCACCTTTACAGATATTTTGCTAATATTTAATGTGGTTGTAGCTGAGAGTCATTAACAACCCATACTGTATTCTCCGCCGTACACGTCTCCACTCTATAAGTTGCATCAGTCCACATATGTCTAATAAAGTGGATAACTCCATAAATGCATTGCTTCACCATATAAGTCGCATCTATTATGTGTCACCGCTGACGCGTCGCGTTTGTTACGCGTCTCCACTGACAACCCGGAAATGTGGGCCGGTGTTGTGCCAAAAATCGATTGGCTGCCAAATGGCGACCACAGGAGCGTGCATGGGACAACTTTAACAATAATTTAACAGGATTAACACTTAAAAACAATTATTTGTTTGCTCGAAATTATAGCATCTCAGTCTAATTTTTCCTTAATGGTTGCACTTTGACGGTCTTATCAACTGCATTTCAAAAGCCGATTTGTGGCTGTGGGAGCCTGCATGGGGTGAGTCGCTGAGCATTTCGTCAAAATTTAACAAAATAAGCTCTTAAAACAATTATTTGTTTGCTCGACATTATAGTAAAGATGTGTCTCAGTTGAACTTTTACTTAATAAATGCACTTCAATAGTCAAATCAGTTGCATTTTGCCGGGGCGGCTCAGCGAAATGAAGCTGATTTGACGGTTGCTCCAGGTGAGCTGGATGAAGGTGACAGACTGTGGCAAGCTGATTGTGTCATTAATAGCCACTTTTACCTATTACATGACACAATAGCATGCCATGCTATTCAAATGCCATCTAGCGGCTGGAAATGGCAGTGTTCTATATTTTCAGTTAGATTGAATGAAAACGGTCATATCTCAGCCAAAAAATGGTTTCTAAATATTGGAAAAAAATCCATAAATAAGTCACTTCGGTGTATAAGTCGCAGGGCATGTAAATTACCGGTATGCAAAAAATGCGACTTATAGGCTGAAAAAAAAAACGGTACTCCTAATGCCACTCAGTCTGTAAGATGTGTAAAACTTAAAGACAGTGTAAAGTAAAATTAAATTTGTGTTTTGAGTTTGTCACACGGCATACATATGTGTTATTAATCACCCATATAAATCTGACTGATTAAAAACATTGTTTACCTTATAAAATTAAGTCTCAAAAATCATGAAAAAACATGATTTCGCCTTGCTCTGGAACGCTGGGGGCGTGTCAGCGCGTGGGCGTGGTTTCAGCGCAGTACTGCACCAGTGTCCTACCCCCTGAGCTGACTGTGTGTGGAGAGGCAGACGGGAGCAGCAGTAAACCTGCTCTGTTTTTATCTGAGTTCTGGCTGGCTGTAGCCTGGCCCTCGCCTTCCTGCACAGCTCCACTCAATTCTCATTTCCATTCACTGCACAGTCTGGGACTTCTCTCATAGACAACAATTTCTCCGGTAGATTTTTGACCGGACCAATCAGAGAACAGAAGGGGCAGAGTTTTTGGCCCCTAACCCACGCCCCCACCTGTCCCAGCGCAGCCAGCGAGCATTCGCATGTTCTCATTCAAAGCGATGCAAAGCGATGCAGGACTGGTTTATATGTGACACAAATTTATTAATTTCCCCTTCTTAGGGCGGCCGTGGTGTAGTGGTAATGGCAGTCGTCTCCCGATCGGAAAGTTGGCGGTTCGACTCCCGGGACCCGCACCATGTGTTGTTGTGTCCTTGGGCAAGACACTTAACCCTGAGTTGCTCCCGGTAGGACTGGAAAGCACCTTGCATGGTAGTCTGCCGCCACCGGTTTATGAATGTGTGTAGCATTCAATATACATATGTGTAGCACTTTGAGATTTTCAGTAATGAAAAGTGCGTTATAAATTGAATTAATTATTATTATTATTATTATTAATCCCTTATCTGGAGTTTTCTTTTGTTTTTTTTTCCCAAAAGTCAAGTAATCGCTCCCTCCTCCCTCCTCCTTCTCCTCCTCACCCTCCGTTGAGTGTATGAACAAGGAAATGCCTCAGGTTGTCACGAGAGAATTAAAGTCAGGTTTTACGTTGCTGCCCGAGTCCCATCAGATTTCCTGGTCTTCTGGTGTGTTGGACCAGCGATCCATGGTTTTATTTTATTTTATTAGGACGTTTTATTAACATATAAACACAGAATGAACGGAGCGAGAGAAAATTCAGCAGGAGGCGGAGCTGAAGTCAAGTTCAGCAGACCACGGGGGAGCAGCCATCAGCAGAGGCCACGCCTCCAGCAAGAATTGGTTGTCAATGGAGAAAGTCCAGACCCTTGTCTGAAGCGAAGTGAAGGACAAGGGTCTGGTTTTAACCAGGCTAGGCTGGATGTAACACCAGCTAATTTTTCCAAGAGTTACGCTGTTTTTAGTGCACTAACAACTCTGGTTTTGTTTTTAAAGTTGAGGACACATAACTCCGCTGTTATGTGTTTACTAATAAGCGCTATTTTAGAAGATCAGCAGCGGACTCGCTGCACCCGGTCCGACCCGGTCACATCGCATGCGGGGTCTGTGTTGGTGATTAAAAAGAGTAATCACGTTGATAAGTTATCTCATCTGTGTCAGCGGAGTCACGGCGTTTCACGGCGCGCGTGGCAGGATTTCAGCTCCACGCGGATCGCTCTCTCACACACACACACACACACGCGGGGGGGCGCGGAGGTGCGCGGAGGTGCAGGTGGCATGTGGTCGCTCCAGCAGCACGCCTGGGTTTGTTTGACTCCCTCCTGCGTCTCAATGTCACAATGGAGCGGCTGCAGTCCTCCATGCGTAAAAGGAGTGAGAGTACTGGAGGGAGACGGTCGGTAGCGAGTGAACGGCTCCACCGAAGAACGCATTTATACGGCTGGAGCTGCAGGGGGTGGGGCTTGTTACCGTGTGACGAAACACGGTAACATTTAAACCACGCCTAAAAAATCCTGAAACAGAAATATCTTTATACACAGTTTGATCTATAACTCCAAAATTAATTGAGCTACAATTTTGAGACTTTTTACTCATTTACAAGATTACAATTATGACATTTATAATGTTTATTGAAGAAAATGTTGAAATTCACTTTACACGGTCTTTAAGCATTCACTGTTGGAGTCGACCCTGTTTGTCTGTTAGCAAAAAATATTTTAAACCACTTGACAGAGATTACAGGTACTTAAACTTTCAGCAATGTATGCACATCTACAATTGATTACCAAAATAAGATGGCTGCCACTAATTAACATAAGATAACACAAAAAATGATGTAACTCAGTCACTTTTCCAGGTATTGAGCTGAAATCTTTTGGGATAGCAGCTGAAAGTCAGCCTCAACACATACTCAAAGGTCTAACACGTCCTAGCAAAATCTATTACCGTACTTGAATTAAACATAACATTAATTAAAAGGTTTGACCCCAATGACAACAACGCTGACGTTTCTAGCACAAGATGATCTTACTTTAAAGCTCTAACATGAAAGGCAGCATCATGCAGTCCTTGATTGAATGAGTTTAAAATTCCACAAATTGAAGATTAATAATTGGCTCTATCCCTCACTTACAAATCATCTCTCTTGAATCTTTAGCATGTTTCTGGGTGGAGTCTGCATGTTCTCTCCGTGCATGCGTGGGTTCTCTCCGGGTGCTCCGGTTTCCTCCCACAGTCCAAAAACATGCATGTTAGGCTGATTGGTAACTCTAAATTGACCCTGGGTGTGAGTGAAACAGGTCCCTCTTGTAAATGAGTCCTCGTGGCTCAACGAGGCTAGCCTGTATAAATAAAGGTTGAATCAAAGTCAAAGTCAAAATCAACTTTATTGTCAGAACTGCAATATGTACGGGACATACACAGGATTGAAATTGCATTTCTCTCAGTCCCTCGGTGCAACAGTAACCATTTAAACACTAAACACTAAACAATTAATAAACAAGCATAAAATGAAATAATAAAAGTTTAGTATGAATGAATGTTTTCAAGAGGTGTAACTCCTCCCCTAACCCTAGTTTCTTAAATACAGTAGTCCCTTGTTTATCATGGGGTTTAGGATTTTTACGATGTGACATTTGAATTTTAAGTTGGAAGACAAAAGTCGATCGGCGCAGCTGTACAGCAAAGGGTTAACCCTTCAGGAAGCTGGAGCAGGTGGCAGAGAGGAGATCGTGACAGGTACCTGTGGGCTGCACAAAGGTGCAGCAGACCTGAATCAATTTAAATATTTTTTTAAATTAACAATCCATGTCGCTCGTGTGGCTCATCCATCAATCAGCCAATTGCGTGTCATATCCAATCTTACTTTGAAAAACCGCAAATGAGCGAGTCCGCGAAAGTCGAACCGTACAGTAGCGAGGGACTGCTGTACCTCGGCTGTTGCTGCAACATAAAAAAAAAAAAATCCCTTCAAACTCCCGTAACATTTGGATGCAACTAAAAAGCAATTGTATTTTCTGAAATCTATTTTGTTGTAAGGTGTTTGCATGAATTGCTTCCTATTTGCATCATCTCTCTAGTCTCCTGGTGTTTTAAAAGCACATCAAGGAGCCAACTTCAAACAGTGATCAACTCTGATGATCTGTGTTTGAGCAGGAGAGACGCACACGCTACAGCTCAAGTTTCTCCAAGGTTCCCCTCTGTTCTCGTTCAGTCTGTTGCTGCGCTCTGACGTCCAGAGTCAAAGTTGCCTCATGCTCTACTGTGGGGTTTTCCTCCTGCAGGATCTTGTTGTCTGGGATTTCCTGTCTGACCGCGGGGCGTAATGCCAAAAACATCAGTCTCTCACCAGCGAGCATTTTCTGTGCACTTTTTCCTTTTCCACCCCTCCTTCATCAGCGTACTGTATTATCTTTTTTTGGTGTAATGATATGTTCAGCTCATCGTAGATTAGTGCAGGTCATTAGCGAGCTCAAAGTGTAGAATTACAATCAGTCCAGTGTTTAGATGAGGCTGCTTATAATTGTAGCGAGGGCGTAGATGTGTGCCGGATAAGTGGCTAGTTCTGCAATTTGATTCCTCGCTCGTTTCCTATGATGATAATGTTCACTGAGTTTACACGCCCTTATGCAGGAGGTTATATATGTGAGGAGCCCCCAACCACCGAAGCTGCTGTTTATCTCGTTTCCACAAAATCATTTGCATGCCATACTCGAGAAAATGTATGGTCGGCTTCTCCGTGCTTTTCGTCTCCTTCCTCTGATGGATTTTTCTTTCCCTCAGTGCTCCCTAATTGACATCAGTTTACTCCAATATGCAAATCCAGGTTTATGAGTAATCAGAGCTGTCATTTAGGCTCCCGCGTGACTGGAATCGCTTTTGCTTGCCGCGTTAAATTGCGCAACCATCACCTCACATGGCAGAGTTGTGTTTGATGGCCGTCATTTAGTCATCATCTTGTCGTTTGCATACTCATTTTGAAATAGTCTTGCCCAGAGAGGACATCCCCCGGTTCTCTGAGCTCCCATTTGTTTGATATTGAAGGGTCTCATTGGAAGTGATGACAGAGGAGGTTTTATCATGTTCTGATGAAATATGAAGTTCCTGTTAAGAGTCGGGTACTCCCTCTCATCACCTGCTATTTTAAATAACGTGCCGTATCAGCAAGAGCAAACACACGGATGGAGCAGATGGCTTTAATGGCGTTTGTAGCTGCTCTTAACGGTAGTTTAGTTGAGTTGTACAGTGACTTTGCTTCTCTGACGACTCACCATCAATTATTCCCACCTCTTGTTTGATTGCTTTGTTCTTTCTTACCTCATATGTGCCTTTTATTTTTTTCAGTCTGGCACGGATGAATTCATTTCCTGAGGCTTTTGTTCCTTTGTCAGCTTGTGGCTCGTGTTCTGGTGGATTCACTGGATTGTTGTGGGGATAACAGAATGCACTGTGGACATGCACAAGAATATTCACAACAAAAGCACAGGGTTGAATGAAGTAGGCGATGCTCAACATTTCCTGTCTTTTTTTCATCCAATGAGGATGTGACTTGCTAAGCAAAAAACAAAAAAAACAACAACATGTTTGACAGTTCTTTTGTGGCCTAATAGTTTTTTTAAAGCTTTAATTTTGCAACGTTGTAAATGGTTTCGTCTGCATGCTTCAGGTTTTGTATGTTTTTTTCATAAACTCTCTTTTTGCCATATTATTTTTAAAGAGGGATGCACAATATATTGTAAATTTACTCAGTTTCATTGATTGCAATATCCATATTGCAAAGGATGCCAAAATGTATCAAACCACAACTGCATGCAAAAATGATAAATTTTGCATTCAGATTGACTCCCATGGGTTTAAATGTCCCTGTCTGGCAAATATAGATTGTTGTAACAATGATATTGACAGAACATGTGGGTTTGTTGGAACAGGTATTGTTGTAGCAATTCATTCATTCAACCTTTATTTAGTCAGGTAAATCTTTTGAACCTCATGGGCTCATTTACGAAAGCGACCTGCTAAAACTAAAGAACAATGAACAGCAGTGGTAGAATTTCCTTAAACAATAAACAAACAAACAATAAACAATAGAAAACAAAAGAGAGAAAAAAACAAAAGAAAGTTTTTTTTTTTTATTTTTTTAACAAAGTATCAAAAAACTAGCAAAACATTATAAGGTAGACGTATAAAATCAAAGACAGGAACAAATCTGCATTGGTTTTTGCCAGGATTCCAACAGATTCTGAAAACCATTTAGAGAAGTCAAGGTCGAGAGCAATGTTCTACACTATCAAATTTTTCGCCCTATATGCCGAAGCAACATATTTATGGATTTTTCCCCTTATTTATAAACAATTTTTGGCAGAGATATGACCATTTTCATTAATTCTGACTGAAAATATTGAACACTACCATTTTCAGCCGCTAGATGACACTCGATTAGTATGGCATGCTGTTGTTATGTAATAGGTAATTCATTCAACCTTTATTTAGTCAGGTAAATCTTATTGAGCCTCGAGGGCTCATTTACGAAAGCGACCTGTAATACGTAGTGGCTATTAATAACACAATCGGCTTGCCATAGCCTGCCACCTTCATCCAGCTCACTTGGAGCAACCATCAAATTAGCTTCATTTCGTTGCACCGCCCTGGCAAAGTGCAGCTAATTTGACCAATTAAAGTGCATTTATTAAGTAAAAGTTCAACTGAGACACATCATTACTATAATGTTGAGCCAACAAATAATTGTTTCAGGTGCTGATCTTGTTAAATTTCGAAGAATTGTACCGCGTTCCTCCTTCCTGATTTCCTCCCTGTCTGCACGCTCCTGGAGCACTGTGGCTGTGAATACTTTTGAAATACAACTGATTTAACCGTTAAAGTCCTTTTCTTATGTAAAAATTCAACTAAGACACACCTTTTCTATAAAGTCGAGCAAATAAATAATTGTCTTTAGGTGGTTATCTTAATTTTTGAAAAATGCACAGTGAGTCCTATCGTGCACGCACTTACGTCTGCATATTGGCTTTTGAAATGTAGCTGATTTGACTGTCAAAGTGCATTTATTTACAAAAGTTAGACTGGGACACATGTTAACTATAATTTTGAGCAAACAAATAATTGTTTTTAAGTGTTAATCTTGTTAAGTTCTTGCTAAAGTCCTCCCGTGCACGCTCCCGGAGCCGCCATTTGGCAGCCAATCGATTTTTGGCACAACACTGGCCCATATTTCTGGGTTTGGCCCACATAATAGATGTGACGTATACGGCGAAGCGACGTATTTATGGATTTTTCAACTTTATTAGACATATTTGGACTGATGCGACTTATACGGCAATGTGACATGTATGGCGGAAAATACGGTAATACTGAAATAATGTTTTCTTATATCCTTGTGTTAGCCCATTTTATGCTGCTTATCCATGGTCAAGCTATGGAGGCAACTGGTCCAGGGGGAAAACCCAGACATTTATCTCCACTTTGACACTCTCAATCCCAAACCCTCCTGGGGGATATCAAGGCATTCCCAGACTAGAAGGGGAGTTCTGGGTCTTCTCCTTTGAGATGTGTCTGGAAAATCCCCAAAAGGAGGTGTCCAGGAGGTGTCCTAATCATATATTTGACCCATCTCAGCTAACTCATTGAAAAGAGCAGTGGCTCTACTCCAATCTTATCTCTAAACCTGTGCTCAGCCACCTTATGGAGGAAACTCATTCCAGCTGCTTGTATCCGGGCATTCTTTCTGTCGTGATCCAAACCTCATGACCAGAGAGGTGGGGGTTTGATGCATAGACGGACCAGTAAACCAAGAGCTTTGCCTTTCAGCTCAGCTCTTTCTTCACCACGACAGGCTGACGCAACAGCCTCCTCAATGTGGACGAGGCACCGATCGGTTGATCCGTCTCCTTCTCCATCCTGCTATCATTCGTGAAAGTCACAGATATCCTAATATTGTGCAACCCATATTTTTCAACAATGTTTTTAGTGTTTGCAACCATTAAGCCGCAGAAATTGCAAATGTCAATGCTAGAACCTTCAGTTTATTTTATAGATATGCTTTTTAATACTTTTTTTATACTACTATGCAAAAACTCAGGATAGTATTACACTTTTATTATTTCATTTTATGCTTATGTTCATTAAATGTTTAGTGTTTTAGTGTTGGTGTAAATTTTCATACTTTTATACTACTATGCAAAAACTCAGGACAGTGTTACACTTTTACTATTTTATGCTTATGTTTATTAAATGTTTCAGTGTTTTAGTGTTTAAATGGTTACTGTTGCACCGAGGGACTGAGAGAAACGCAATTTCAATCCTGTGTATGTCCTGTACATATTGCAGTTCTGACAATAAAGTTGACTTTGACTTTGACTTTTGACTTTGAAAACTGGCTTCTTTATACCTATGATGTTGTTTGTGATTAGTCTCCATTACTGACAAATACAATACTGGTTCCAGTTGTGCTGTCTATAAACAAGTTGTAATTGTGACATGACCCAGCTCACTTTTTTTAATTTATTGTTCCACTTTGTACAGATCAAAACAATCTAAATGAAAAGATTAACAGATGCATCATAAAATGATATGAAAGGTTTCTTGAATCAATCAACTTTAATCACACATTATCCTGCTGTATTAAATGTACTAACTTTGTTTAATTAGTTGCTAATTGAGGGTGACAGATTTCATGCACTTACATGATCTGTCAGGGAAAGACCCACTTTAATTTTCTGTGTGGGAGTAGAATACATAAAATGATTGAACTCTAAAATCCAAGCAGAAATGTAATTTTCTGCATAACTGTCCAGCATAAGCACCCTAGAGTTGATGGTGACAACACACACACATGCACACGCACACACGCGCGCACGCGCGCACGCACGCACGCGCACACACACAAACATACACAACAAAACAAAACATTGTGTCCCACCTGATGCTCCTAATGAACTATAATGAGCTCTTCAAGTGGCAGGTTGTTGTGAGGAAAAAATGGTTAATTCACTTTCAGTTCCAACCTTCTGGGAAGGCTGAAGCACCCGTGGTAATTGTCCTTTTTTTAATTACGGTAGACATTTTCACTTCTGGAAACCTCTGTTCAAACGGATCATTGTGCATTCCCTCAACAAGACACGGATGCACATGTATAGACACTAAAACTCGTGTTGTTTTCTTTCATATGAAGTCATTTTATGGACGGGTTAAATGCAGAGACTAATTTCGCCATTGTATGGAAACGTACATTAATGACATTGTGTGACGTTATTATTATTATTATTTTCTACTGCCCGTGTTAAACGTGTACGTTGTGTTTGTAGACTGACAGGTGTTGAGGTCCAAAAAACGGTAATGGAAAATTATTAGTAGAGTTTAGATGATTAGGTTTTTATTGGCCAGTTTCTTGAAATTCGAGCAGTCCGCGTGTCTGATTGCTCAAATATTTTTTTTCTTATAAATTTTAAATTTTTAAGCAATGCTTTACATCACAAATTTTAATAATTTCTTCTGTCTATGAGGCAAATGAGTTTTAAACTTAATTTATAAATGTGACTTACCCAAAGAAAGCTTATATCTTTGCAGTGTTCAGTGATTCCAGTAGATTGCTTGTCTCTTTTGTGATTTTTGTCTGGGGGGAGGGGTGCAAACGGCTCAGTGTGAGGTAGACGAAGCGCTACCTCTGTACCTTTTTAGCTATTGCATCTGTATTATGCGCCACTAGCTTAATGCTACGTCAGTGCTTACAGTTGTCCGGGGGTGGGGGGACAGTTCGATAGGCAGAGTGCTCGAATATGTTGACAAGGCGGGGTGCCCTCTTTGTATAATGGTATTGGAAACTACCGGTACATCTTGGAAAACTGCAGGAAAAGGGCCACCTGCATCATGAAGGAACACACTCACCCAGCACACACACTTTTTGCCTGCTCCCCTCAGGCAGGAGGTTAAGGAGCATTAAGTGTAGAACCACTAGACTGAGGAACAGCTTCTGTTTTTTTTTTTTTACATTTTATACGTTTGTTGGATGTAACTGGGACCCTGTGTACACATTTTCCTTCCACCACATGTACCACATGTGTATGGTGGAATGACAAATAAAGAACCATGAATCCTTGAAACACTGGCGTTGATTAAAAACAATAAGGAGCTTATTTTTTTTGTTTGGGAACATTCAGGAAAACAAAGACTGCTGGGATAGTTTATCACCTGCCCATCCTTGTTCCAAGCAAATATGTTCCTCACCATCATTTGTGGTGTTTTAGTATTATAGATTTTTCCTCAGTAAGTGGGAAAAAAAAAGTGTTTATCACAATCTAGCTGGTGCCAAGTCCCACCATAACGGTGTCAGGCTGCGTGGGTGGACATCCCACATATGTGTGATACTTCAAATACACATTACACAATTAGTGCCACGAGGGAACTCTATTGCCTTTTTCCACTTCCTGTAATGGCTTCCTCTCTTATTTTGTCCCGTCTTGCTTTTCTTTAAGCAATCTATAACTACGATGCCCGGGGAGAAGAGGAGCTGTCGCTCCAGATCGGAGACACGGTGCACATACTCGAGACGTATGAAGGTGAGAACAGTCAGACTGTGGCATGATGGGGGCAGAATGTGGCTTTACTGTTTTCTTTAGTGCCCATTTTTTTATTTTATTTCGTAGACATGTTTTTTAAATTTTATTTATTTATTAAGATATCAGTCATGATCCTAACGGTCTGACCCTGTACTTGTATGGAGGTTTGCTACGACTCTACCTGTCCTAGCAGGTTACAAAATTTAGAGGATTTTCTGCTTTGATAGAAGCACTAATGATCATTTAATCAATATATTTGTAGTTTCAAACTATCAACTATGCTTCATTATAACTGAAGCTTTATAATTTCCTAAACTGTTCATTCATTTTGGCCTATTTTTGTTCTATATTGGCTAGGTGTACCGGTAATATGTTTTACTGGAATGTTTTTCAGCATTTTAAACCTAATTTTAAAGATTGAAAGAGCTGAATGTTTTTTATTTTTTTATTTTGTGTTGATTGTTAAAACTTTAGACTGAATGAATAAATGAGGTTGACTCTTATTTTTCTTTGCAGTTCAGTGCTGCAAAGTGTTTATAACTTGGATCTTCATTCTGAAATTATAGTCATCATACATATGATTGTTATAGCATTTTAGCTATAACTGTATTTTTTAAATCCTACATCTTAACATTGTACGTAAAAGGAACTTGCATTTATTAAAATTGACAATAATGGTACTTTTTGTATATAACTTTGTGATCCAATAGGCTGGTTCAGAGGTTATAGACTGAGGAGAAAATCAAAAAAGGTGAGTTCCTCATTAGGTTGTAAAACACCTAAATTAATTTCTGGGTTATTATTCTTTAAAATAGTTTTCCTGTCTCAGCTGTATGATGATGCATTTCTTTCTTTTTTTAAATATCTTCCTCCAGGGCATATTTCCTGCTTGTTATATACACATCAAAGATGCCACGGTTGAGGGCAGCGGGTCAGTACTTGAGAATTTATTAGCTTTTTTTTTTTGTTGCAAATCTGTTGTAATGAGCAGAGCTTTCTGTGTTCACTGTAGTTTTTGCTTTCAAATATTTGGGTTCATTTCTGTTGGTTGTTTACTTTAGACTAATTAAATGACATATATCAGTGTTTTGAGAAATACGTATTGAAATTTTTTTAAACATAAAAGTTGGTTTCAACTCAAGTGACGTTTCTGCTTCGCACGTTAGACAAACAATTCTGCCATTTGATGCACAAGATGGAACGTAGGCATTTTATGTGAAACGCGTCCAGCCTCCTAATGTTGCCTTTATATACGTAGGCATCGGATTCAGATACGTATAAATAGGTCGGCAGTACTATGGCATGGTAAACTGTGAGCTTCGTCAACTGTGAGCTTCATCTGCAGTGTGATGTTGTGAGATTTCCACACATGCTGCTTTAACTTCGGATTTTGGACGCATGACGGTTGTCATTTATTATCTGGCAGCCCAGATAACAGAAGTTGGTGACTGCTTCCAGGTTTATCCCATCAATGGTCAGCGTTAGCGTCAGGATCACAACCTCTTGGCGGCTGTTAAGTATCTGAGTTTTGTTGACACTTATAACTAGGCCTGTCGTGATAAAAAATAAATCAGTTAATTGCATGATAAATGAAAATTATCAAACTCATTTTCATTTATCGGCTTTATTGTTTCTTCGTGTCTCTTTCTACTGAAGACACTGGATGACAAAAGACTCAACTCCAGCGCTCTTCATTGACCCATCCCATTCTCTTTTCTCTTTAAAATCTGTTTTAACCATCCAAAATTGCATTTTTGGATCTTTAAAAGCAGCTAAGCTGAGAAGCTAAGCTACAAGCTCAGCTAACAGGCTTGGGGGGAAAAGCCTCCATCTTGTCAAAGCTCCAAAATTCACGGTTGAAACCCGTGTCTTCGTCTAAAAAGTTGTTTTTCTCTGCTAAAAGAAGCCGAGAACTTGTTTACTGATTTTTTAAAATTTTCATTAAAAGCTTTGTGTGACAAATGCTATGCTAAAGAGCACAAATCACACTGAGCGTCCACCGTTTTGAGAACCAAAGAGAGACAGCCCATGTCATGTCAAGGGGCCTCACTCCCATTTTTCTTGAGAGACTTCGCTGCTCGCTCCCTCACATCCACTCTTCGGTTCAAACAGTCTTATACTGCCATCCAGTGGTCAAAAACAGTACTACACACAAAAATTAACCAACATTTCTTCTTAAATTTGACAGTTACTAATTACTGTCAAATTTCAAACAATATTATTGTTTATCGCAATAAATTCTGAGACAATCGCCCAGCAAAATTTGTTATCGTGACAGGCCTAGTTATAGCTGTTCCAACCTTGTGACATGATTCTTACAAGGCATTGAGATAGCACTGTAAAGCTTCCATGCTGTCCACCATTAGGCATACGTCATCGGCATAGAGGATATCCATGACTGAAAGGTTGGTAGTTTGGGACTTCGCTCTAAATCGGGTGAGAGGTCAAATACGCTCTTGTCCATCTGTTTATTAAGCTCGATACATCCACTGCATCTTTCAAGAGCATCATTCATCACAGCAGCAAAATAGAGTTAAAAAAAAGTACGAGTGCCATTACACATTCTTGTTTTACTCCGCTCGTAACCAGGAAGCGTTCTGAGAAAACACGTTCATGCATAACCTGGGCCCTCTTGTTGTTAAGGAACTGCCTAATTAGGTTAGGGAATTTCTCAGGACATCCAGATTTATTGAGTATAATCCGAAGAGCCTCATTAGGTTCTAGTCATGGATATAAACATTAAGTGGTGCTTTGTTCTTTAAAAGGCTTATAGTAATTTGTTTTACTTCAGAACCTTCTGTTCTCATAAAACTTGAAAGCTTTTTAGGGTTGAGAAACGAGGTTAGACCAGATGCTGGTTTTATTTTCTGTTCTGTCATCGCAGGCAGAAGGAGACTGTCATCCCCACCGAGCTGCCCCTGGTTCAGGAGGTTACCACAACGCTGCGGGAGTGGGCCACAATATGGAGGGACTTGTATGTGGTGAGTCGGCCTGTTCTTCCCCAACTAAAGCACACTGGAGTTACAAACGGAGCATGTGTCACTGCAGGAATATTAAGGAAGACGAGAAAAGTAGGCTTTATTGATTTTTATACATTTAATATAAAATGGTATTGTGCAGAAATCCCAGGGATTGAGACAATTCTGAATGGCAGAATTAGTCCGCCTCATGATAACAAGAGAAAGATTTTATTCGTAGTTACATTTTTATCAAAAACACAAAAATGTTGGCCCTTTATCTGATCTGGAGAGCTCTTTGACTAAACAGTCTCACCAGGCATCACTGTATGATCAGATGTTTATTCTTACATAACATTTCTGCTGAAGACACATGATCAAATCTCAGTTTTCCATCACAAAATATTTTTGTTTTGCTCTATAAAGGCAATATAAATACAAACAACTGGTTTTAAATTAACTTGCACTAATTTGAAAGTGGGTTTCTACTTAAAGACTGTATAAATCTGTCATTTGTAATCGTCTTGTGGTCAGCTCTGACTGATTGTGTTTACACCTGGGCGATTAACGTGCATCCTTTTTGCAACCAGATGTCCATTACTTGCTCTCTATATAGATGCAGACAGCCATGTTACACGTTAAAGTGTCAGACGTGACAAAGAAGCCCTGCTATGTTTTTGTAAAAACTACAACACATTCAGACATCTGAAGTCACACATTCTCTGTGTTTAATTAGGTTATTCTAATGTGACACACCGCTGCTCAGACTGATGGCCTCTGATTGACACCAAACTTTAAAGCACACCTCAGTGAGCTCAATCAGCTAAACAATCTCAGACTTTAAACTAAAAAGAAATTTATCGCACAGCATCCTGGCAATTGACCCTGATTAATAAAAATGAAGACAACACATCCGTTTTATAATGCATCTGATTCTGATGGAGTTCATGTCAGTTTAGTAGGAGGCCCCACAGGACGGATTGTGTTCAGACTACAGTATGTGGATGGAATGGGTCCAGACCACCTTCAGATGTTCTGAACCAATGCTCTTTGAGCTTATTCAGACTTATCTAAATGCAGTCTGATGACTAAAGAACCTCTGAAGGTTCAGATGTGAACAGCTTCAAAAAGATAAAATGATTTTGTCT
>JBBPBX010059009.1:0-18092 GCA_038048925.1 Garcialebias charrua | reverse complement strand
TTATTCTTTTGCATCCTAATAAGTAAAACAAGTTTTCCTTCCATGACTGTACCTTCCTCTGCTCTCCTCTTGTCTCCTTGAGGTTGTGGAGTATTTATTTTATTTTTATTATTATTTTTTTTATTTTTTTTTCCTTGTTTTCTATTTCTCTTTTTCTTTTCCATCAATTTTTCTTTTCTTCTTTCGCTTTTTCCCATCTTTTTTTGTTTGTTTTTTCTTCTCTCTTTTCTTCTTTTTTCCTTTTTCCTTTTCTTTTTCCTTTTCTTTTTCTTTTTTCTTCTTTTTTCTCCTTTTTTTTCCATTTTTCTTTTTCTCTTTTTTCTTTTTCCTTTTTTCTTTTCTTTTTTCTTTTTAACCTGGATGGGGCAGCTGTGGCTGAGTTGTTAGAGCAGTCGTCCTCCAATGCAAGAGTTGGGGCTTGGAATCCACCAGCAGTCACATGCCTAAGTGTCCATGGGCAAGACACTGAACCCCATGTTTGTGCCCCATTGGTGTATGAATGTGAGCTAAAGCTCGGATTTGTCTCTTTAGAATGATTTGTTCTTTGTAATCTAGTAGAGTGCTGTATGAATGGGTAAATGAGGACATGTAGTGCTTTACACTACTATAAACAATGTAAAGCACTTTGAGTATCAATTAGATAGAAAGGTGCTATATAAGTACAGTACAGTCCATTTACCATTACAAGTGTGGATCATTGTAACCTGGGTTAAAAGTGAAGTCTTCGTCTTCAACCATCGACAGAGGCCTCATGTCAGTGACGTTCATGTAAGGATCTTTCAGTCTCTGCTGCTTGCTGTGGTGTGCATGATGTCTGTCCATCATGAAGGCTGTCATTGTTTGTTGTTTTCTGGAATGAGAGAGAGTTTATATGTATTATATCATAATTTACAGTAACTCAAGAAATGCCTTGTTTCACTTGGTTAAACGCACAACACACACACACACACACACACACACACACACACACACACACACACACACACACACAAATATAAAATACTAATTACACACACTTGAGTAGATGAATAAATTACTGTAATTCCTGTTTAAATGCAATTCATCCTTCCATACAATGCAGTGACTTCAGACTTTGCCAGCAAATTAAAAGTTGAAGCTAAATCATTAAATTATCACCATCTTTGTGTTAGATTTATTTATAAAACACATTTAAACACTGCTTGTATCGTTACATTAAAAATAAAAACACACACATTCTCTGTCACAGCTAAGAAACAAGCAGCTTCAGCTACCAGAGACACTGGCATCACGTTTTCTCTCTTTGAAACAGAACAAATATGTTTTGACTTACCTGCTGATCTTCCTTCATTCACACGGTGGTGAAGCCCGTCATGTTTACATTTCATCTGCGTGGTTATCTCGTGTCGCGTCGTCACTTTTCAAAGCTTTTTTATCTATGAAGCGTCGAACTCCCACACGTTGTAGGACTTATTTACAGTTTTCTCTGCGTCGCGTCGGTCATTTGTACTGTAAAGTAGACTTTGAAAACAGTCTCTGCTCTGCAGCCAAGAGTACTTGCCCTCCTCGCTCAGTTCAGAAGCCACACACGCGCAGGCGCAGCACGCTGACGCTGCAGTTTTTTTTTTTTTTTTTCAAACTTTATTCAGTCAGGCTCAGCCAGCTTTGACAAACCTTTACCGGTGAACAAAACAGCTCCGCGGCGCCGTGAAAGATGCATAATCGCGCGACACAACGAATCGATGATGAAATTCGTTGCCAACACTTTTAAAAATCGATTTTTATCGATTTTATCGATTCGTTGTTGCAGCTCTAATATTTACGCGCGCGCACACAAAAGCATGCGCGCGCCTGCATGCACCCTTTAAAAGAAAGCAAACTCCGTTGTTAAACAACAATCCGTGATGGTCTAGTGGTAAATATGTTGCGCTTCCACTCAAAGGACGTGAGTTCGAATCTCAAATGGTTGAGTTTTTTGTTTTGTTTTTATAATACGGTTATACGGGTACAGCGTGCAAAACTGTAACTAAAGCCTATTTTGTGTGAGAAATCATTTAAAATCTTATTTTTTTTATATATGTGATATCTATTTGAATTGATTGTTAATTTTGTTTGAAGAAGGGGCAGAAATAACGAGATTTTTTTCTTCTGCCTCCTTTCATTTCATGTATTGTTTTGTTTTATAATGTGGTTTTGTAAATAATTTTCTTGTGTTTTTACAATTTGAAATGAATAAATTCAATAAAAAAAGTTGGAAGAGGGAGGGAAGAGGGAGGGATTTATTATAATTTATCCCCCACGTCTTGCCAAGTATAAACACTCAATGCGGTCGGTGACACACACGCAATTGCATCATCGCTGGGTTCACTCAACGGGGGGTAAAAGACGTGAGACACTAGTATAAACCTAGCTTAAGTTGTTTGAGTTTCAGAGTATTTAGTTTGGTTCTCTTCAACAGGTTTGACAAGGACAAAATGTACCCATTCCAAAGTCTGTTAGCTAAACTGCTGACATATTTGGCTGTTTTGTTTTCTTCTTCTTTTGTTACTTTTAGTACCACTAGATCGCATGTGTCAAACTCAAGGCCCGTGGGCCAAATCCGGCCTACCATAACCGTTTCTGTGGCTCTCTACACCCTAGAGGGCCACAGAGACAGAACTTCAAGATAACAGTTGTAAGCATGTTGCTCTCAGGTGGTGGGTCCCCATCCCTACACTCCCTGGTCTCTCTGTTAATTGTCTTGCTTATCTCCTCCATTTTGTTGTCCAGGTGTTTGTGATTGTCATGCTGTGTGTTCATGTACCTGTATATAAAGTCAGGGATTTTTTAATTGATAAAGCTCTGTATATGTTGTATAACACAATCATTGTTCCACATTTAATCTATTGTATTGAGGTTTGGGGAAAAGCGTGCAAAACAATTACAAAGCCTGTTTTTATTTTACAAAAGAGAGCTGTAAGAGTAATCACCAGAAAACATTTCAGTCACCCATCAAACACCTTGTTTCTTCAGCTAAATTTATTGAAATTCCAGGAATTGGTAGAATATAGTATTTTATCAGTTATGTATAGGGCTCATAATAACACATTACCTTTAAATATCCAAAGAAATTTTATAAAAAGACAAAGTTATTACAATCTCAAAGGGACAGAGATATTCATCAAACCACAATTCAGAACCAGCTTAAAGGGACGGTCTACCTCAATTCAGGGAGTTCGATTGTGGAATGCTCTGGAGAGTGATGTTAAAAATGCAAAATCAATGTATACATTTAAGAAAAAGGTCAAAAAGGACTTGCTCAAAAACTATATATGATGTAGCTTAGTGTGTTTGTGTATTACACTTATGTTGTACTTATGATGTAGCTTAGTGTGTTTGTGTATTACAGTTAGAAAAATTAAGTAGAGTTATTCATTTTGTGATGTAGTTTGTGTATTACAGTTAGAAAAATTAAGTAGAGTTATTCATTTTGTGATGTAGTTTGAAGGTTATCATTGGTTGAACAAACTGTGAAATAAGGGGCAGATATAATAAGATTTCATCTTCTTTCTGCTCCTTTCATTTTATCCTACTTGTATTCTTGTATCTGATGAAACTGTTTTGTATTGTTCTTTTAAAATGAATGAATAAACATCAAATCAAATCAACGGCCCAGTCAGAGTCCAGAACCTGAACCTGAAGGTGGGACCTTCAGAGAGCTGAGCAGAAACCTCAAAGAACTGAAGCAACAATGGAAAGAAGAGTGGGTCAGAACTCCTCCAGAACCAGGAGAGAGACTGATGAAGTCCTGCAGAGAACCACAGAGGGTTCTGCTGCTGAAGGAGGTTCTGTTGGGTCAGAGGCACAAGCTGAGGTTAAATTTTAATGATTTTAGAACTTGTTAAAGATCATCCATCCAGCCATCCAGCTAACTGTCTATTCATCCATCCATTCAGCTAACTGTCTATCCATCCATCCATTCAGCTAAAAGTCTATTCATCCTTGTATCTGATGAAACTGTTTTGTATTGTTCTTTTAAAATGAATGAATAAACATCAAATCAAATCAAAAATAAGTCTGTATCTCTGTGTTTATCGTTGTCCTGGCATTGTCTCCTGTTGCCTCTGTCTCCTGAGTTCCTTGTGATTCCCTGAGTATGTAAGTTTGCTGCCCTGTCAGCTATTTTATGTTCTTAATTTCTGTGGCCGTCGCGGACGCCATTTTGAACAGTGCTAATGGCGAACTATTTTTAAATCCAGCAGATTTGACCATTTCGTGAAACTCTCAAGCTCAGAAAAACTTGTGCTATAACGTCAGCTATGAAATATTTTTTTCTCAGCAAAGAAATAATTGTTTTACCGTGTTTTGTTGTAAAATCCTGGCTTCTTTGGCCGTCGCGGACGCCATTTTGAAGAGTGCTAATGTGGCGAACTTCTTTTTTTAAATCCAGACGCGTCGCGTAGGCCGCTGAGAAACATCCACAAGTTCACCCTCCATGTTAAAAAGTCTTCGTCTGACTCTTCGAAAACAAGCAATAAGGCTGCAGAGTAACACACTGGCTGTTAACTGCTATAGAGAGAGCACACACCAAGAGACTGAGGGGGATGCTTTTTAGTCACGGACCACATCCGGCGCTGACAGGATCTAGTTTCTTATCTGTCGTCCGAGCTCGTAAATACGTTATTTCGTTTTACTGATAGATACTGTTATTAGCGGTACTGCATTGTAAATAAAAATAGCACAAATCCGCATATGAATTATAAAAGTTAGTTAATCCGCTGTAAAGCTAACTGATTATTTAGCTACGCTATAAGCGGATTAGCGCATTAGCGCTCTCTAGCGGTCAGAGGCCCACCACTGCTAACAGCTACACATGCTAACAGCTACACATGCTAACAGCTACACATGTTAACAGCTACACATGCTAACAGCTACACATGCTAACAGCTACACATGCTAACAGCTACACATGCTAACAGCTGCAGATACTAACAGCTGCAGATGCTAACAGCTGCAGATGCTAACATCTGCAGATGCTAACAACTACAGATGCTAACAGCGACAGATACTAACAGCTACAGATGTTAACAGTTACAGATGTTAAAAACTAAAGATGCTAACAGCTACACATGCTAACAGCTACACATGCTAACAGCTAAACATGTTAAAAGCTACACATGTTAACAGCTACAAATGTTAACAGCTACAGATACTAACAGCTACAGATACTAACAGCTACAGATACTAACAGCTACAGATACTAACAGCTACAGATACTAACAGCTACAGATACTAACAGCTACAGATGTTAACAGCTACAGATGTTAACAGCTACAGATGTTAACGGCTAGAGATGTTAACAGCTACAAATGCTAACAGCTACAGATGTTAACAGCTACAGATGTTAACAGCTACAGATGTTAACAGCTACAGATGTTAACAGCTACAGATATTAAAAGCTACAGACGTTAACAGCTAAAGATGTTAACAGCTACAGACGCTAACAGCTACAGACGTTAACAGCTAGAGAAATTAACAGCTATAGACGCTAACAGTTACAAATGCTAACAGCTACAGACGTTAACAGCTACAGACGTTAACAGCTACAGACGTTAACAGCTACAGACGTTAACAGCTACAGATGTTAACAGCTACAGATGTTAACAGCTACAGATGTTAACAGCTACAGATGTTAACAGCTACAGACGTTAACAGCTACAGACGCTAACAGCTACAGACGTTAACAGCTACAGATGTTAACAGCTACAGACGTTAACAGCTACAGATGTTAACAGCTACAGACGTTAACAGCTACAGACGTTAACAGCTACAGACGTTAACAGCTACAGATGTTAACAGCTACAGACGTTAACAGCTACAGACGTTAACAGCTACAGACGTTAACAGCTACAGACGTTAACAGCTACAGATGTTAACAGCTACAGACGTTAACAGCTACAGACGTTAACAGCTACAGATGTTAACAGCTACAGACGTTAACAGCTACAGACGTTAACAGCTACAGATGTTAACAGCTACAGATGTTAACAGCTACAGACGTTAACAGCTACAGACGTTAACAGCTACAGATGTTAACAGCTACAGATGTTAACAGCTACAGATGTTAACAGCTACAGACGTTAACAGCTACAGAGTAACAGCTACAGATGTTAACAGCTACAGATGTTAACAGCTACAGACGTTAACAGCTACAGACGTTAACAGCTACAGACGTTAACAGCTACAGATGTTAACAGCTACAGATGTTAACAGCTACAGACGTTAACAGCTACAGACGTTAACAGCTACAGATGTTAACAGCTACAGACGTTAACAGCTACAGACGTTAACAGCTACAGACGTTAACAGCTACAGACGTTAACAGCTACAGACGTTAACAGCTACAGACTGTTAACAGCTACAGACGTTAACAGCTACAGATGTTAACAGCTACAGAATGCTAACAGCTACAGACGCTAACAGCTACAGACGCTAACAACTACAGATGTTAACAGCTACAGACGTTGTTAACAGCTATAGATGTTAACAGCTACAGACGTTAACAGCTACAGATGTTAACAGCTACAAATGCTACCAGCTACAGACGTTAACAGCTGCAGACGTTAACAGCTACAGACGTTAACAGCTACAGACGTTAACAGCTACAGATGTTAACAGCTACAGATGTTAACAGCTACAGATGTTAACAGCAACAGATGTTAGCTACAGACGCTAACAGCTACAGATGTTAACAGCTACAGATGCTAACAACTACAGATGTTAACAGCTACAGACGCTAACAGCTACAGACGTTAACAGCTACAAATGCTAACAGCTACAGACATTAACAGCTACAGACGTTAACAGCAACAGCTACAGACATTAACAGCTACAGACGTTAACAGCTACAGACGTTAACAGCTACAGACGTTAACAGCTACAGACGTTAACAGCTACAGACGTTAACAGCTACAGACGTTAACAGCTACAGACGTTAACAGCTACAGACGTTAACAGCTACAGATGCTAACAGCTACAGATGCTTAACAACTACAGATGTTAACAGCTACAGATGTTAACAGCTACAGATGTTAACAGCTACAGACGTTAACAGCTACAGATGTTAACAGCTACAGACGCTAACAGCTACAGACGGTAACAACTACAGCTGTTAACAGCTACAGATGTTAACAGCAACAGATGTTAACAACTACAGACGTTAACAACTACAGACGTTAACAGCTACAGACGTTAACAGCTACAGACGTTAACAGCTAGAGATGTTAACAGCTACAGATGTTAACAGCTACAGACGCTAACAACTACAGATGTTAACAGCAACAGATGTTAACAGCTACAGACATTAACAGCTACAGATGTTAACAGCAACAGATGTTAACAGCTACAGACGTACATACAGATGTTAACAGCTACAGACGTTAACAGCTACAGATGTTAACAGCTACAGATGTTAACAGCTACAGATGTTAACAGCTACAGATGTTAACAGCTACAGACGTTAACAGCTACAGATGTTAACAGCTACAGACGTTAACAGCTACAGATGTTAACAGCTACAGACGTTAACAGCTACAGATGTTAACAGCTACAGATGTTAACAGCTACAGATGTTAACAGCTACAGATGTTAACAACAGATGTTAACAGCTACAGATGTTAACAGCTACAGATGTTAACAGCTACAGACGTTAACAGCTACAGATGTTAACAGCTACAGATGTTAACAGCTACAGATGTTAACAGCTACAGACGCTAACAACTACAGATGTTAACAGCTACAGACGTTAACAGCTACAGATGTTAACAGCTACAGACGTTAACAGCTACAGATGTTAACAGCTACAGACGTTAACAGCTACAGATGTTAACAGCTACAGACGTTAACAGCTACAGATGTTAACAGCTACAGACGTTAACAGCTACAGATGTTAACAGCTACAGATGTTAACAGCTACAGATGTTAACACACAGATGTTAACAGCTACAGATGTTAACAGCTACAGATGTTAACAGCTACAGACGTTAACAACTACAGATGTTAACAGCTACAGACGTTAACAGCTACAGATGTTAACAGCTACAGATGTTAACAGCTACAGATGTTAACAGCTACAGATGTTAACAGCTACAGACGTTAACAGCTACAGATGTTAACAGCTACAGACGTTAACAGCTACAGACGCTAACAACTACAGATGTTAACAGCTACAGATGTTAACAGCTACAGATGTTAACAGCTACAGATGTTAACAGCTACAGATGTTAACAGCTACAGATGTTAACAGCTACAGATGTTAACAGCTACAGACGTTAACAGCTACAGATGTTAACAGCTACAGACGTTAACAACTACAGACGTTACCAGCAACAGATGTTAACAGCTACAGATGTTAACAGCTACAGATGTTAACAGCTACAGACGCTAACAGCTACACATGCTAACAGCTACAGATGCTAACAGCTACACATGCTAACAGAGTGAAGTAACTTCCTCTCCACAGACAAGAAGCTGCAGTGTTAAAAGCCTCTGGCAGCAGCAGCTTGGAACTAAATCACAGAATAAAGTATTTAACTCACGAGAAGTCTTTTTTCATTAGTAATTGAAATAAATGACGGAGCTAAATCCAAACGTAGCTTCTCAACACGAAGGAAAACCAAGAGGCCGAGCTGGTGACGTCACCACAGTGCTGCCAGATCTCGCGATAGAAACTGTCTATGGCAAGCCCTTTTAACATTAAATCGGATTCACGGCACATCAATTCCAGATATCTGAAATTGAATTATGACTAGTCATAATAGCTATTCAAGATATCTTGAATTACATTTTGACTAGTCAAAATTCGTATTTGAGATATCTCTAATTACATTCTGACTAGTCAAAATGACGTCAGATTTTCCATTGAGTTGAATGGAGGCTTCAATTTAAGATATCTTGAAATGAATTTTGACTAGTCGTAAATACAATTCTAGATATCTCTAAGTTAATTTTGACTAGTCATAATTTGCTTTCAAGATATCTCAAATGTAGTTTTGACTAGTGTAGTGGGCCTACCCAGGGTCAAATTAAGGTTTTTGAACTGTCCAGTGATGACCTTTACTGACCTCTCAGTAAAGCAAGACATTTACTACAAAATTATTCATTTAGCTATAATCTGATAACATAGTCACCAATAAGAGACTATTTCTATCTTTGATTTTAGGCTGATGTGATCAAATGAATAATTTTATTTGTAAGAGCATCAGTACATTTTAATGTCAGATAAATCAAATACTCTGCTTAATTCAAAATGTTGTACAACCAGATGTAAGAATTAATGAGGAGGTCAATATTAATACTGATCTCCTTTTTATCCTTAATTAATCTACTTATTCAGATTGAATAGTAAATTCACGGATTCTGTTCTTTTTCAGTTTACCCAATATTTCTGTGATCTTTATGATGGATAAATACACAAAGCCATTAAGTGACAAAGACGTTAACTTAGTTTGATATGTCAAAGAGACACTATCATTTATTTAAAATAAATCAACTAAATTAACACCATTACACTTGATTGACATGATTTCACTTTCTTTCAATTCAAATACGTCAGCACACTTAAATTTAACACAACAGACATAAATATTAGATGTTAAGCATATTTAGTCTGTGGGCTCTTTAACTTAAAAAATATAGTTTCCAGCTTAGGTTGAGAGGGAAAAGAAATAGGAAAGATTTATGGAGGAAGAAAAGTTAAGAGTTTTAGGGAGTTATCTTGATGTGTTTAACCAGAAACATGGCAGTTCTCCGGCCGATTAAAGCTACACGTTGGTACCCTTGGCAAAGCATTTGACGACTTGTTACCTCGTGAAGATGGTCAGTCTCCCTCGGTCCAGTTTGGTCAGTTCGTTTACCATTCTCAGCGTCTCCAGACGTGCGCCTTGACTCGAACCGAAGTAACGGCAGCTCCTGGTGCTGTTGTTCAAGATAAGACGTTCCTTAAAGGAATGTCAATAAAAGAGAGCTTTTCAGCTGTTGAAGATGGCTTATAACTTGGCATGTTATAAGTCTTTAACTGAATGACGTGTCCTTAGCGTGTGACTAGACGATCATCAGTTCTTTGGAGAAGACCATGGTTTGAGGCTTACTCCAGCAGACTTCTTTTGAAAGTAAAATGTGAAGGTTTTAACTGAGACGTGACCCAGAAAATGTGTTCTTTCTGATTGGCCGAATGGCATCATAAGTTGATGTGAGGATGACATCAACATGTTGAAAGGGGGTCAAAAGATTAGTTTGTCAGAAAGATAAAGTGTTAGTTTCAGATGTCAGCATTTTATGATAAAACTGATTCCTTTGCTTTAACACTTTAACAAAATACTGTTGGTTTGATTAAAACAACGTCATTAAGCATTACATATGGGACCTATTAATGATAATAGCTTGATTATTAAATAGGACAAAAACAAAAGTCTTTGGGTGTCTAGATTGTCCTGAGCTCAAGCTAAAATGAATGAGATAAAGTGTTCCTTTTATCTTCACATGCAAGTTCGAGAGGAGAGGAGAAATCCTCCATGTACAACATTTTGAATTAAGCAGAGTATTTGATTTATCTGACATTAAAATGTACTGATGCTCTTACAAATAAAATTATTCTTTTGATCACATCAGCCTAAAATCAAAGATAGAAATAGTCTCTTTTGGTGACTATGTTATCAGATTATAGCTTAATGAATGATTTTGTAGTAAATGTCTTGCTTTACTGAGAGGTCAGTAAAGGTCATCACTGGACAGTTCAAAAACCTTAATTTGACCCTGGGTAGGTCCACTACATCTCCCCCCTTTTGGAAGCCATCGCCAGTCCTTGGGGATGGGGTCCAACACGAAAGGAAACCTTGAACTGTCTTTGATCTTGAAGTAATCCAGCAAGTGGAAAAGAAAAAATCAAAAATTATAATCCCATAAAGTTTTTTGAAATTCCATACTGTTCGTAGGTAATCCCATTGCGAAAAGCTTTTAATCCTTTGGAAAACTGAGTCTGTTAACTCTTGGCAAACAAAGTCTGTGATCCCTTGGAAAGCAAAGTCTTATAATCCACAGCGGTAATTCCACAGCAGTAAATCCCCAACGATTAGTTTTGTTGATTGATCAGCAACAATTGTTTTCATATTCAGCATGTAGAGGGGATCCCTCGATTGACGCAGAGGAGGCGACCCTTGGATGAAGGTTGAAGACCAACGTTGAAGTAGCATGTCCCCACATCGAAGGTTGAAGGCTGGTTGGTTTCCAGTCCGTGCCACTCTGGTTCTATGTGTCATGCATTTATGTGGTTTTTAAGGTGGGCTTATGATTGGGATTTTACATTAAGCCTTACCTATATGCACCTGGTATGTAAGCTATCATGGTTTAGATCAGCTACAATTACCAATTAAGGGGTGGATCAAATCTATAAATTAGGTATAGGGATCTGTACCTATAGAATTTTGGAGGGCTTCTGTAACGAAGGCCTCTAATTCCAAACTATTCCTCCATTCATTACTTAGTTTAGGTTAAACTAACATAAAATGAAATATAGTTTGATCTAAATGTCTGTTGTCTTTTAGACGAACGACGTAGGATTTGGTATTCCTAATAAATTTTGAAGTCTATGGCGAGACTCATCAAAATGAATAGATAATCTAGAATAGAAACGATCGAATCGGTTCAATTTAGAAATTGTGAGACCAGTGTAGTTTATTGTACCTTGAGTAGCTTTAAACTACATTGACTCTTCGACGATTGAGATTTAACAAAACGAACTGCATGTTGGCATAGTTAAATCCATATCATTCATTAACCAATGTTAATACAAAACCTTTTTGGCTGGGAGTGTTCAGAACCAAACAGTATCTCAACTAATGACAACAGTAATGACTAAACAACACGGAAACAACGTTTCACTGCTTCGACACACTCTTGTCGTCAGATTCCAAAGTGCAACACACAAGAAAAACAGGTCTCAACTTTATGACCGAGGTCAAATTAAATCTCGTGGATTTAAACGGTTGTTAAGGTTAGTTTTTGTTGTGGGTTTTAGGCTTAGCGTTTCTAAGTTCAAATTGGACAATGCGACTTATAGGGTGGGAAATACGGTAGTTTAAACCTGATTAGTTTATTTACTAACTTGTGTTTGGACGACCTTATTATCCCATGAAGTCGGTGTGTTTGTGAGATCTTTGTCTTTTGTGGAGTCATTGAACGCCTTGTAAGGTTTGATCTGATTTCGATGTACCCATTTAGCAATTGGCTCTTTGCGGCCTTTGCTGATTTTGATTTCGTAGACGACTGAGGACACTTTGTCTGTTATCAGATGAGGTCCAGTCCACCTGGGCATTAGTTTGCGGGCGAGAGTTCCGGTCTCGGACCCTCCTTTCCCGGTTGCTGGGGCGAACGTATAGTACCAGACTCTGTCTCCCACTTGGAGTTCATTGTGAGAGGCCTTCTGGTCGTAGTACGCCTTACGTCCTTCAGCGGATTTTTCCAGGTTTTTCTGGGCGAAAGCAAAAGTGTTTCTGAGGTGTACATTCAAATCTTTCATGTATTGTTGTGTGGTGTAGGCTGTCGCCATGGCGGCGTCGCCTGGTTGGTACAACAGGTGTAGAGGGAGAGTCATTTGTCGACCGGTCATCATCTCGAAGGGAGAGATGCCAGTTGATGTGTGTGGAGTGGCTCTTATGGCCATGAGGACCAGAGGGAGTTTCACGTCCCAGTCCTTGTGGTTTGCAGCCACGTATTTCTTCAAAATACTCACCACAGTTCTGTTTGCTCTTTCTACTTGGCCTGAAGCCTGTGGGTGGTAGCCGACATGAAAGTTGGCCTTGACGCCTAGCGTCTTCCACAGTTCTTTCATCACTTCACCTGTGAAGTGTGTACCTTGGTCTGAGTTCACCCTAAGGGGAAGTCCAAACCTTGAGAATATATGATTCATTAACAACATAGCAGTGGTTTGTGCTGTGTCGTTAGGAGCTGGTAGGCATTCTACCCATTTGGTGAATGCACAGGTTACCGTGAGAAAATATTTATTTCCTCTAGAGCTCTTAGTGAGTGGTCCAACCCAGTCGATCTGGAGGTCAGACCATGGGAATGCAATGCCTCTGCTTTGCAGTGGTGCTCTGTGAAGTGGTCTGGTTGGCTGAAACTGGCCACAGACCACGCACCCTTCAATGTAGTCCTTGACATCCTTTTTCATTCCAGGCCAATAGGCAATTTGTTTTAATGCCGTCAGCGTGGCTTTATCTCCTTTGTGTCCTGCGGACGGGAGATCATGGGCATGAACTAACATCACCCCCCTTTGGTCATGGGGAACCACGAACACAGGTGAGGACGTTGGTCCATGAGCGAAAGTTAAGATGCCCTTGATTAGTTTTAGCTGTTTGCGCAGCTGATAGAGGACCTTAAGGTCTGGATCGGAATCCAGGTCGTCTTTAGACGGACTATTTTTGTTCGGATCAGTCAGGTACAGTATCATGGAGTTGATAGCAGGATCCGACTTTTGTAGTTGGATGATGTCTGGGTCAGTCAGTGCGGGTCGTACAGAGACTGCGTTGTCAGCAGGTCTGGCTGCGGCCTGGGCACGTGTGACTGCCATAACCCTGACCGAAGGTTGTATTGGCAGAGTCTCGATTAACCAGGAGGGGTCGAAGGACCATAGAGGACCTTCGTCGGCTCCTTTCTTGGCTAAGGAATCTGCAATGTCATTGTAGTACTTGTCATCGCCTGGGACTCTAGAATGCCCTGGAACTTTCTTCCAGTAGATCTGTAATCCGTGTGACGTCACCAAGTGATCACACGCTATGAAAAGCTCTTTGTGTTTGACCACTTTTCTGTCGCTTGTTAGGAAACCGTTCTGTTTCCACACAGCGAGGTGACAAGCGAAACTCAAACGAGCATAGTTAGAGTCAGTGCAGATGACTAGCGTCTTGATGGAGCGTTCTACTACCATCTGGAGAGCTATTAGGATTCCTGCAATCTCAGCGTACTGAGAAGTCTGAGATCCTAATTTGTAGCTGAAAGTTATCTGCTCTTGGTCTTGGAGGAGGACCCCTCCAACACCTGCTCTGCAGATCTTGTCGCGGAGGAATGAAGATCCATCCACGTACAACGTTGTCATATCTTTGCAGATATTGTCATCAAAGAAGTGGTGATTCGGGTCTTCAGTTACTGGGGGTTTTACCTCAACCGGCGGCTGGGTGGCTGGTACATCTTGTGTACACTTCTGGCAGATTGCCAAGTCCGTCCCCAGATGTGACTTCTTGTTTTGACCATAACGTATGTCTAGGTTAAAACTTTGAAGCGCCATGAGCCACGTTGCAACACGTGAGTTTGTCACCACACCATCTCTGATGCGTTCACTGTTAAGAAAGGTCACTGGCTGGTGTTGTGTTTCCACAATGATTTTCTGTCCACCAATGTAGCTGGAGAAATGTTTAACTGCCCACACTGTGGTCAGTAAAGCTTTCTCACAGTCTGAGAATCTCAACTCGGGGCCTGCCATCGTTTTGCTGGCATAGGCTACTACACGTTTGTCTCTGTCGTGTATCTGGTACAGACCTGCACTTATGCAATGAGCTGAGAAGCCCACTTCCAAGTAAAACTCTTTGTTGTAGTCTGGGTAGACTAAACAAGGGGCTGACTTGATCCTGTTTATAAGAGCGTCCATTGCCTGTTGCTGTTTGTCAGTCCAAACAAATGGTACGTCTTTTTTAAGGAGTTCAGTCAGTGGTTTCGCAAGGTCCGCATAGTTCTCGATGAATTGGTTCGAGTAGTTACACACGCCCAGAAAACTTTGTAGTTCTTTGAGATTGGTGGGGACTTTGAGATTGTCGAGGCCTTGGGTGCGAGTCAGCTGTGGTTGTACTCCGTCAGGACCTACAAGTAGGCCAACGTAGTCCACTTTGGTTCTGCACCATTGGCATTTTGACAGTGATATTTTAGCACCAGCAGTTGTCAGCTGATTCAGAACGTGGTCGATCTCAGCCAAATGTGAGTCCAGTGTTGGCTGTCTCAAAAGGACATCGTCCACGTAGATCAGTGTTCCACGCTCGTGGGCGTCTGGACATGCTTTGTTCAAGAAGATGTTGAACTCTGCAGGTGAGTTAGCGTAGCCAAAGGGACACCTGTTAAAGGTGTACTGACGGCCACCAAAAGTGAAAGCTAGTTTGTACTGGTCCTCGGCGCGCACAGGGATGGTCCAAAAACCAGAGGCGACGTCGAGAGTCGAGAAGTACTTACCATTGGTGACCTTGGGCAGTTCCTGTTGGAGTTGCGTCATAGGCCATCTGGATAAGGGAACTTGTTTGTTTAGCTTTCTGTAGTCTATAGTGAGTCTCCACTTACCATTAGGTTTTAACACCGGCCATAAAGGCGCAGAGTAAGTGCTGTTACAGTATCGGATGATACCTTTTTCTAACAGGTCATTAATGATTTCTCTGACAGGTTGATGTGCTGCCAGAGGAATCTTGTACTGTCTGACAAATGCAGGGGGAGCATTAGGCGGGGTTGGGATGCTCACTGTGTGGAGCGTGGTCAACCCACAATCCATCGAGTCAGTTGAGAATGATTTCTCATATTTTAGAAGAACTTTGCGAAGTTTGTCCCTTTCTTCATCAGTTTTCAGGGCGTCGGCTTGGGTGACCACCTGTTCAATCTGTGAAGCAACTGAGAGGGATTCTTGTTCTTTGGGGAGCTCCAGTGAGTCCCCTTCAGTGTCGTAAAACCTGTCAACAGGTAGTGCACTGTAAGTTTGAGGACCTAGACTGTCTCCTCGGTTGAAACCGAACCGGTTGACCGTGTCATGGTCGGAATCATTGGGGGAGAAGAGAGCTATGGCCTGTGTTGGTTTCGTTAACAAGACTTGCCCCGTGTGTTGATTTGGGATCAAGATTTCTGGGAGTCCTCCCAGAAATGGAATGCTTAGCTCAAAATCATGAAAATCAGTAGAGATCAACCATCCTAGCTGTGTGTTTTTTGGGATCAGTACCTCTTCTGTGCTTGTGTTGCACACAGCAACAGTCGTGGTTCTGCAGTCGAGGGTCACTTGGCATGTGGCCTCCATGGACAGTCCTAAGTTGAAAAACATAGGAGATGGTTGAAAGTATGCCTGTTTTGTGCTAATAGCTTGTCCTTTCATGATGTGACACATCACCGGCTTGTTCATAACCTGAGGTGGTACCGCAGTGTTATGGCTGTTAGCAATCTGACAGACCTCTGGAATGGTCTGTCCAGCCTTAAGGTTCTCTGATGTTAGCACAGGAGAGTCCTTTGTGGCTGTGTCTAGTGACCACAGTACATTGTTGTTGATGTCCACTCGGACACCTAACCTTACCAAAATGTCGGAGCCTATGTAGGTTGCATGTGGTAAGTTCGGGACCACGAGGAACGGGTGATCCAGTACTCGTTGGTTCCAGATCAGTTTCAGGTCAATGATCCCTTTTGCGGTCATTACCTGTTTATCGTTGGGGTCCAACGAAAAGCGGAAAGCCTTTTTGTTCATTTCTAGACCCAACTGTTTTTTAACCAAGGTTCCATAGAAAGCTTGGCTGATCGCTGATTTCTCCGTCCAAGGAGACAAAACAGCATCATCGGTGTGGGATCCTTGGATCTCAACACCTTTGACTACCTGCGGTAGGTAGTGTTCAGTGAGTGCTGACTGTTTCAGCTCGCAGAGGAGGCTCTCTTGTTGGGCCTTTTCTGCCTCACCTGTTGCTGAAGGTTCACTTACCGGGATTGTGCTCTCGTTGGAGGAACCCGTTGTGCCTTCCGCGGTACCTGCTGTTAGACAGTCAGTGTCACCTTGTGTAGGCATATCGATTGGCAGTGGTTGGCTCACTCTGGTCCACATTGTTTGATCACCATAATCTATAATCGCGTCGAAGCGGTTTATAAAGTCTTGGCCAACCAAAAATGGGAATGAGTCAATGGTGGACACGTGTACCGGGTGGTATAGCGTCATTTCACCAATCTGCATATGAACCATGGCTATAGCTGTAAGGGTTGTACTCGTCTCTGAGAGTCCCTGTAGTACTACAGCACATTCTTTGAGGGGTATTTCCCTGTCAACCCCGCTAGCGGCTATCCTTAGCTCCTTCAACAGTGTGGGAGACATAATGGTTATGTCAGCCCCACCATCCAGGAGGGCCTCTTCTGTGAGGACCCCTTCTAAAGTGATTGACAGGTAAGCCTTCTTAGCGGGCCCCTTCCTGATAATGTTACACAGGAACCTATCAGGTTTTTTCCGACGTGTGTTACGTCTACCATTGTCTGTGTGAATTTCATTCACCTGTACTGGTAGTGCAGTCACACATGGGTCTGAGTGATCGGTCTGTGACGAGTCATTGTCTTTGGTGAGTGAGCTTACCCCCCCTTTTTCCGATGAGGGGCTCTCGGACTCTGTAACAATGAAGTCATGGTTACAGTCAACGTCTTGTTGACTGTCTATACCCTGATTGTCAGCATCCTGACCATCAGTATCTTGGTGACTGTCAGCAATCGTGGCATTGCTGTTATTAGTGTGTTCTGAGTCACTATCAATGATAGTGCTACACATCACACCAGGTTTGTTTTCCTTGTTTGTTTTTTTCAAACTTTCTAACAACCGACGTATGTTCTCCATCTCTTCTGAAGACAGAGGTTTAGGGCCTTTTTTCTGGAACTTCTGTGGGTTTTTCCTCGCCCCAGACTGTTCAGTTTGAGGTGCAGGATCTGGCGCATTGCTCGGGGGTCCCCTCTGGGACCGCCCTCTTCCATATGAGTCACCTTGGGACCCATATTTCTTTTTCTTTTGGAAAGCCCCCCTTTTTTGATGATGGGGTTCTTCCTCTTGATGCGGCCTGTACCACTTAGGGTCTCTGGACCCCTTTTGGTCTTTGTTCCAGCGGACACCTTCATTTTGCGGTCTGTCAGGTTGGAAATATTGCTTATTCTCGGCTTCCTTAAAAGAGTGAGCTGGCGCTCTTGCTCCTTCAAGGTCTAGCGATTGGTATTTGACCTTTTCACCAGGACACACTTCAAAGGGTGTCTTGTTTGGTGAGCGACCTGTAAAAACATCTATCGCGCACTCTCTTATGTCTTCGATGGACCTCCGTTTATAGTTTGCGCTG
>JBBPBX010059008.1:0-13127 GCA_038048925.1 Garcialebias charrua | reverse complement strand
TACATTTTCATAGCTGATCATCAGTGGTTTCAGCTGTAATAATCAAAATAAAACAATATTTGATATTCACCCTATTATAAGTTTAATCATATAAATATTTGCTAATTTAAGCTTGTTCTACCTTTTCTGCCAGTTTTTTTTTGCATATTTAGATAATGTTATCAAGTTTTTTGTGGTAATTTCTGCTACTTTGAGCAACCATCCTACATCCTGCTCAGCTGATGTGCTTGTCTTTGAAGTTTTGACCTTCTTTTCTTTGTGGTTCCTGCAGGGACGTGTCCTCGGTCGCGGTGCTGATGACTATATGACCAGTCTGAAGAGTGGACGCTCGCAGCCAGAGCACGCTGGGAGTGATGGGAAAAACGCTGCGGCTGAGGTGACATGATCACAGACAACATCCATCCACCCACCCATCCATCGTCTGGTCGTCTGCAGGTCCTTTAGCCCCGCACCCAGGCAAACATGCTGTGCGCGCGTGGTGAGGTGCAGCCCTTGTCCAGCCGCACCTTCTCCCAGTGACGTACGGCTCTCCGCACCGGACGGAGCCGGCTATCATAGACCAGCCAAAGAACAGCAGCGCTTCGGCATCCACGCGTCTAGGCAGGATTCTGACTTAGAGGCGTTCAGCCATAATCCTGGATCATCAGTGGTTTCAGCTGTAATAATCAAAATAAAACAATATTTGATATTCACCCTATTATAAGTTTAATCATATAAATATTTGCTAATTCAAGCTTGTTCTACCTTTTCTGCCAGTTTTTTTTTTTGCATATTTAGATAATGTTATCAAGTTTTTTGTGGTAATTTCTGCTACTTTGAACAACCATCCTACATCCTGCTCAGCTGATGTGCTTCAAGATAATAGCGCCGTGCTGCAACACGCCTAGGAATTTTTAGTTCTGCTGTGCATATATTCCCCGTTAAAAATGTTTAATGAGTGAAAAAATAACCGAAACGGTACGCAGGTGGACCGAACCGAACGTGACGTACCGAAACGGTTCGGTACACCCACGTGTACCGTTACATGCCTACTAATTGGACAATGCGACCTATATTCAGGTGTGACCTATATTCCAGAAAAATACGGTATTTACTATGGAACTAATCTGTTTCTCAAGGTTAAAACTTGACTCAGATGTTTTACATGAGTTTGTACAAATGGCTCCAGACTGCCCTGATCTGTAGAACTGCAGCTGTCAAAATAACTACCGTATTTTCCTGAGTATAGGTCGCACCTTTTTATCATTTTTTCATGGCCTGCGACTTATACTCAGGTGCGACCTATATATGGCTTTTTATAAAATAAGCTGATTTGTAATCATTTATTAACAAAAATTAAACTGAGACACACTCTTACAATAATGTCAGCTAACAAATATTTTTTAGGTGTTTATCCTGCTAAAATTATTCATTTATTAAAGAAAAGTTCACCTCAGACTAGGGCTGAACGATTTTGGAAAATAATCTAATTGCGATTTTTTCTCTATAAATTGCGATTGTGATTTAAAATGCGATTATTTTTACTGGTTCTGTATTAATTCATATCACTAACGACACAACTGTTTGTTTTTTTAATCAGATAATGCGCTTTTTCAAGCAGAACGTTAGCTTGCGGAGCTAGCTGCTAACAGAGCACCGTCAACAACAGACCCGGTCACATGACCAGCTCGGGCTATGTTTATCTCCCGTTGTCTCGGTGTTTCAGCCTCTAAGATCAGATACACGTTTAAATTAGGGGTGGGCGATATATCGAATATACTCGATGTACCGCGATATTTTAAATGTACGATGGTTAAAATGGCTATATCGTGTATATCGAGAATCCTCCTGCTGTCGCGCGGGCTCCCACTCGCCCCCCTCCTTCTCCTTCACTGAACACAGACCAGCCCCTCCTTCCTGCCTGCAGGAGAGCGGAGCTGCGGAGACTTTCAGCACAAGTGAACACGGCAGATATGAAGAGCGACGCTAGCTGCTGAGGGGGAAAAACAATGTTCTTTCTGAGAAAAAATATTTTTGTAGACGATGCTGAAAATAATCCCGACGAAAGGTCGGAACTACGAATCTTTTTCACCATTTAAACAGCGGAGTGGAGCGTGAAACGGCAGAACCGAGTTTTTTTTATAGCCTCCTGCTTCCTTAAAACAAACCACGGGTCTGAGCTCATTTATCCGTGCGTGCACTGCAGAGCGAGGTGGAGACATTAATAAATCAGCAGTTTATCATATATCGCTAAAGATACGGTCCTTAGCGGCTAACAAGATGGCTAACGCTTTAGCCGTCTTCTCCACAGCTGAGACTGACCGTGTATATGATAAACTGCTGATTTAATAATGTCTCCGCCTCTCTGTTCACGTTTCTGAGTGGAGGCTGTCGTGTTTTTACACAAGGATTCAATGCGACACTTTGTAGAGCAACTTAGAGAACGTCTTTATTCTTCGTGAACCCGGAAACAACCCCCTGACCCTTTCACAATAAAACCGGATACAGTATATCAAATATATTGTACCACAGAGGCTCACATTTACTGCAGTTCACAAACACACTGACTAAAGTGAAAGCACCTTTCTATCTTATCAAGACACTCAAAGCTCTTTAAAACACAATCTGTGTCCTCATTTGCCCATTCATACAGCACTCTGCTAGAACTGTACACAGAATAATCAGTACTTTATCAGTATCACATTCATACACTGATGGGACACACATCAGAGGCAATGACACAGCTGCCCTCAGCTGAAGAGGACTATTATTTAATAGGTGTAAATAAATGTCTAAAAAATAAAGTAATGTATGTAAATAGTTCATTTTTTAGACATTTATTTTGTAGAGTTACAGCTGTTTGTTAATAAATGTTGCTGTGTGACAACTGGGACAAAGCTTTGACTCAGAAATATATTTTTGTTATTCTTTTATGGAAAGAAAATTATATCGAGATATATATCGTATATCGCGATATATCATAACAATATCGAGATATTAATTTTTGTCCATATCGCCCAGCCCTAGTTTAAATGAGCTAACTTACCTGAATTTATAACTTTTATGACTTCTGTCCAGCCTGAAGCAACTGTGTTGGAGCGCACAGTCTCCTCCTCCCTGCTCTCTCTGTTTTGCTCCATTCAGAGCTGCGCGCGGCCAGAGCGGCTCACTACCAAGTCATGTGACCAGTCAAATCGCAGCCCGTGCGATTAGAGAATCGCGTTTTAACATATCGCGAGATAATCGCAAATGCGATTAATCGTTCACCCCTAGCTCAGACACATATTTGCTATAATTTTTTATCAAACAATTAATTGTTTTTAAGTGTTAATCTTCTTAAAAGCCTTGCTGTACGCTCCTGTGGTAGACATTTGCAGCAAAGCTAAACACGGTCCACATTTTGACGTAGGTGCGACCTATATTCGGGTGCCACCTATATATGGATTTTTCCAATTCTTTGGCAATAATTGGACGATGCGACCTATACTCGGGTGCGACCTATACTCCGAAAAATATGGTACTTCAGTTTATCCTCGGCAAGAGTTAGCCAGTTTGAAGCCGTCTGAGCTTTAACCTCACTGAGACAGTGGAGCAGAGGTTTAGTTAAAAAGAATGAGTGAATTAGTTTCATCTGCATATGAATGAAAAGAAATGTTAAATTTTATAAATAATGTAAAATGAAAATGTATTTGCTCAATAAAAAAATAAAAAAAAGGTGTTCTGTTACAAATGTTGGGGCCAAGATGGTGTAGTGGCAGGGAAACCGACTTGGGACCCGAAGGACCCAGGTTCGAGCCCCAGTCACAGCATAACTTGTGGTGTGTTTGAGCAGCACACCTCATCCCAATTGCTCCCCGGCGCGCTTTCTATTGCCTGGTCCCCACCAAACTTGTCAGAACGCTCCTGCCGCCCCATTTTGGCCGCTTGTCACGTCCCCACATAGCCACTGAAGACCGTCTGATGACGCCCACTGGGGGAGGCAGAGGGGAGGGGGTCTAGCTCATTTTCCGGGTCAGTTGTTGTGTTACTGCAGCTCCGACAGTCTTTGGTGAGATTAAAACGTTTTTTTATGTTTGGGGTGATCAAACGCTGGAGTGGACAGCTGTAACTGGTTAAAATGCCAAGTTTCTTACCGGAGTTTGGTTCCAATTCATGGAGGCTCGATCGGGTAAGTTTAAAAAGTAAAAAAAAGTCCCGTTGTCGTTGTGTCATCACATAGCAGAGGCTCTCCCGACTGTTTGCTGGACGCGTCGAGCCACCAGAGATCGAATTTTATGACGTTGGCGGCTCGACGCGTAGGTTGCTTTGGACGCGCGCGTGCGTGGAAAGGAACTGCAGCGTGCCGTCGCGCCGCTTCAATCACTCAAAACGCGCCGCTTCACGGTTCGCCGCGACTCCACGCGTCTCCCCATAGACTTTGAGTGTAAACCGGCCGCTTCAGCCGCCCGACACCGGTGTAGTGGGTACCCGGCATTCAGCTGCCCACTGCCCCACCTGGTGGTGATTGGGTTAAATGCAGAGTCAAATTTCGTCTTGTATGGGAACATACAGATGACAAAAATGTGACATTATTATTATTATTTATTAAATGGTGTTTTCTTCTAAACTGTGTATCAGGCCCAGATGTAAACATCTGACAATGAGAGGGAGGGAGGGAGGGATGCTGGAATCAGCCTCACTGTTCCAACAGGACTGCAGCTTCTGTTGATTCGCAGCATTATGGTACATCCAGACCGAACGCGTTTTGAGCTGCATGAGCGTCCGGTTTACATGCAAAGTCAATGGGGGACGCGCCTCCAGGAGCGTCTAGGGGTCGGGCGTCGCGTAACGTGCGTGTTGAGCGTTTTGGAAGTCGTTTTCCGTGCACGTGAGCCTGCGGCAGCNAGAATTATGGTACATCCAGACCGAACGCGTTTTGAGCTGCATGAGCGTCCGGTTTACATGCAAAGTCAATGGGGGACGCGCCTCCAGGAGCGTCTAGGGGTCGGGCGTCGCGTCACGTGCGTGTTGAGCGTTTTGGAAGTCGTTTTCCGTGCACGTGAGCCCGCGGCAGCCTCCACAGCACGCCTTGAACATGCTGAAGATTTCGCCGTTCAACGCTCTGTCAACCAATCAGGGAGAGTCGGGGAGGAGAGAGAGGGGAGTCAGCTATGTGACGCGGTAACGAGGGGACGGGTGTTGCGCAACTGTGTGACGTATTGTTTGTGAGACACGGAAATAACCCGCAAAGTCGTGTTCAAGTATGGAGGAGAAATAAAAAGGACCTTGCCTGGCGGAGTGCCAATGAGGAAGTCGGGATATCGGGTAAGTTTTGAATTGTGAACTTTTCACGTTTAGCAAGTTAAGCTCTGCTAACTCCCCCCCGCCACGCCGCCGCCGCTCACGTTCCGGTTTGAACACCACTGGGTCCAGTGCGTCAACCTCGAGGCGTTTCGCGCTTTTTTGCCGTTGAAATGGCGCTCGGTCTGGATGTTCCATTATGGATCAAGGGCTGCAGGAAGTTCACAAAAACGATCCACATGATATTCGTACAAGACCCCGACCCCTCCACTGAGTCACTACTTTTGTTTTGTTCAAAGAAAAGGCTTCTTCGTTGGTCTAACCCATTTACTGACCAAAGCTTGTCTTTCATTGCAAGTCACAAATTCCACCCTGGTTGTGCTGCATGGTAGCCTGGCCCTCGCCTTCCTGCACAGCTCCGCTCAATTCTCATTTCCCTTCACTGCACAGTCTGGGACTTCTCTCATAGACAACGATTTCTCTGGTAGATTTTTGACCGGACCAATCAGAGAACAGAAGGGGCAGAGTTTTTGGCCCCTAACCCACGCCCCCACCTGTCCCAGCGCAGCCAGCGAGCAGCCGCATGTTCTCATTCAAAGCGATGCAAAGCGATGCAGGACTGTTGTATAAATGACACAAATGTATTAATCTCCCCTTCTTAATCCCTTATCTGGAGTTTTCTTTTGTTTTTTTGGCCAAAAGTCAAGTGTTCGCTCCCTCCTCCTCCTCCTCTCCCTCCGCTGATAAGGAAATGCCCCCACCTGTCCCAGCGCGCAGCCAGCGAGCAGCCGCATGTTCTCATTCAAAGCGATGCAGGACTGTTTTATATGTGACACAAATTTATTAATTTCCCCTTCTTAATCCCTTATCTGGAGTTTTCTTTTGTTTTTTTCCCAAAAGTCAAGTGTTCGCTCCCTCCTCCTCCTCCTCTCCCTCCGCTGAACAAGGAAATGCCTCAGGTTGTCACGAGAGAATTAAAGTCAGGTTTTAAGTTGCTGCCCGAGTCCCATCAGATTTCCTGGTCTTCTGGTGTGTTGGACCAGCGATCCATGGTTTTATTTTATTTTATTAGGACGTTTTATTAACATATAAACACAATATGCAACGGAGCGAGAGAAAATTCAGCAGGAGGCGGAGCTGAAGTCAAGTTCAGCAGACCACGGGGGAGCAGCCATCAGCAGAGGCCACGCCTCCAGCAAGAATTGGTTGTCAATGGAGAAAGTCCAGACCCTTGTCTGAAGCGAAGTGAAGGACAGGGTCTGGTTTTAACCAGGCTAGCTGCATGGTGGAAGTGCAGGTTCTCTGGGTACAAGCTGTAAACATTGTGAGGGTATCCTTCACACCGACAGTGGTACTTCATGTGGAAACAGCTACTGCCCGAGTCACATGAATGCCAGCAGGACAAAACTAACTCCCCGAGAGACGTGAAGAGATGCCATTTAGCTGTTGATGGGAGTAACAGCCGTAAAGGGAGGAGAGAAGGGACTCAAAGGCATGAAGGTGGTGGTGAAAAGTTAGAATGTGTTCTAAGGTGTGTACAGTATCTGTGTGTGTTCATGTGTCCTCGACACCTTGTTTTACTAACATACGCCTCTGGTTACAGACTCATTACAGGTGATTTTATTAAAGCCCATCAAGGTCATATAACATGAACTTGATAGCACAAACTAAAAAAATAATGTGATTAAAAATAAAAAGACAACCTTTATTACAGAACTCTTTCATCATTGTACGTCCATGTGTGTACGCTGTGGGGATTTTGAAACAAAGACATCAAGCTGCCTGCTAAATGGTCTGTAGAAATCCAACACAGTTCAGTCAGCTCCTCTGGACGGTTTCTTCTTGTTGAAACGTTTCATCTTTTATCCAAAAGACTTCATCAGTCCGAGGAGCCACAACAAACTCAGTCTTATAAACAGCACCTTCACATAGTTTGATGGTGCTCAGATGGTTTCTGTAGTCCACCCTCTCCCCCGCCGACTCATCTGAGGCAGTCAAACTGGTTGATCCACTATGTGAAGGTGCTGTTAAGACCGAGTTTGTTGTCGCTCCGCGGACTGATGAAGTCCTTTGGATGAAAAGTTTCAGCAAGAAGAAACCGTCCAGAGGACCTGATTGAACTTTGTTGGTTTTTACTACCTGGATTATTGAGCATGAACTTTGACATTTGTACAGACTATTTCACAAATTTACTAACACTTTGGGATCCCTTCATATAGAAGAGCAATAATTAACAGTTGATGAAAATAATCCAAAGACCTTTGGTCCACCTCTCTCAGTTTGACATGTTTCATTTGGTTCAGAACATGTGCAACCATGTTATGTCACTTACACAGAAGAAGCTTTACAAACGTCAGTTCTGCTGCCATTTTCTCTTCACAAAGGAGGTCTTCTCCTGGCTACCCTTCCAAACAAGCCATTCTTGTTTAGTCTTTTCCCAGCTTCCCCATCCTGAACAGTTAGCTGGGACCTTCCCTCCTGGGAAGTAGTGCTGGGCGATATGACGATAGATATCGTAGGGACGATAGAAACGTGTCTATTGTGCTACTTGCCGTCTATTGTGCTACTTGCCTTCTATCGTCTCTATCGTTTATAAAATAATTTTATTAATTATTCATGCAAATGAATAAAGTAGGTTACGATGAAATGTATTGGGTGTTGTCACTTTGCTTAAACTCAGTTCATATATGTGATAAATAAGAATAAAAAATAACTTTCGCAAAGAAGCTTCATATTGTGGTTTTGCGACATGTCGTCGCTGCTTTATGTTTGACGGACGCGCGGGTTTGCGACACATGCTTTACGTTGTTAAACTAGAGAGCAATGCAGACGCAGGGGCATGAAGTAGCATCTCAGCTGGTGTCACAACAAGGAGAAACAGCTGCACAGGCAGCCCAAGAAGAAGAACCTTTACCAAAAAGAGGGGGAACGTCTGTTATTTGGGTACATTTTGGATTCAAGAAGTCTAACACGGAGCAGAAAACGGTAATCTTCTACAAAGTAACCTTTTGTGTTTGCAGTTTTTTGATGGTTTATGCCTTAAACAGAGTTATGCTCAACTTTGATATTTATTTTGGATTATTTATGTTGCTGTTAGAGCTATGGTTTGCAGACTTTGCACTATAAGGTTACAGATTCCAGAAACTTGAAAACTTGTTTATGGTATTTGTTATAACAAGTTTTTGTGTGAAAATGTGTTGTTTTTTTCTGTTCAGAAACTTTAGAAACTTGAAATGTGCTAGCCTGGTTAAAACCAGACCCTTGTCCTTCACTTCGCTTCGTACTAGGGTCTGGACTTTCTCCATAGAGAACCGATTCTTGCTGGAGGCATGGCCTCTGCTGAGGAACAAAACCATTGGATCTTAGAAAAATTTTGAACAGGGAAAAGCATTCTGCTCCCTCTCCCTCAGAGCCATATATGGTTGCTCCCCCGTGGTCTGTTGTGTTGTAAACAATTACTGAAAACGTACTCAAATTCAGACCAAGGCTGAGAAGGATCACAGACACAGGTAATCAGTTAAGTGAGTTTATTTACAGTGCTGGGGTAAAGGAAGTCAGGGTTCCTGGAAGGAAAGGGGGAAAAAGATTAATGATGATGTTTGGGGAATATTGCAGTTTTAGTGTTTAATTAAGTCTCTCTCTTACAGAAGGAACTTGGAGGAGGCAGACCAGAGGGAGGAGGTGAGTGTCCATCAGGTGAGTAATTCCTTGTATTTATCCAAGAGTCCCAAGTAGTGTCTTGCAGGTGGCAGCTGGTGGAGGAGTGTCAGGCTGGAGGACAGAGTTTTCTCAAAGAAGGAGTCCAGTTTGGAGGCAGCTTGTCCAGTTTGGGTTCCAGAGGTGAGTCACAGATTTGTCTTGAAAACACAGGGAGACATAAGCTGGTTATATGCTGGTGAAGATTCTCAGTCATCCAGGACATGATAAATCAAAAAGGCGTAAGCTGGTTAAACATAAGTTCACAAAGGAGAACATTAAAATGGCTGTCTCACAGTACCCAAGGTGACTGAATGATTCAGCAAAGACTGGAACCTCCTCCAAGGCTTAAATAGCAGCTGGACTCGTTAACCGGATTGGCAACAGCTGGTTACCCAGGAACTCCCATCTCCAACACTCAGCAACTGCAAGGTGAGTTCTCACATACACACAAACACAAACCCAACAGTACCCCCCCTCAAACATCGCCTCCAGGCGATCAAAGGCGCTTGTCAGGATGTCTCACAAAAAAGTCAGTGATGAGACCAGGATCCAAGATGAAGGACCTGGGAATCCAAGATCTCTCCTCGGGGCCGTAACCCTCCCAATCAACCAAAAACTGATGTCCACGACCCCGTCTCCGAACATCCAGGAGTCGACGAACGGTGAACACAGTCTGATCATCAACCACACGAGGGGGTGGACGATCGAGGTCGGAAGGATTCAAAGGATCCTCCACATAGGGCTTGAGTTGGGACACGTGGAAGGTGGGATGAACACGCATAGAGCGAGGGAGCCGAAGTTTAACAGCAGAGGGGTTAACAATTTTGACAACAGGAAAAGGTCCAATAAACCGAGGTCCCAGTTTTCTGGAGGTGTCCTTGAGGGAGATGTTCTGAGTGGAGAGCCATACCTTCTGTCCCACAGCGTACAGAGGAGCCGGAATACGGCGACGATCAGCCCACCTCCTGGTTTGTTCACGGGACCGAAGAAGAGCCTCCTTGGTCTGCCTCCAGATGCGTCTGCAACGTCGTAGGTGGTACTGGACAGAGGGGACAGACACGTCAACCTCCTGGTGGGGAAACAGTGGAGGCAGGTAACCCAGAGATGCTTCAAAAGGAGAGAGGCCCGTAGCCGAGGACGTGTGAGTATTATGGGCATACTCAACCCAGGGGAGAAGAGAGGACCAATCAGCAGGGTTATTGTCAATGACACAGCGAATAGAGGACTCAAGTTCTTGGTTGCATCTTTCAGACTGACCGTTGGTTTGGGGATGATAACCAGAAGACAAGCTCACCGAGGCACCAAGGGCTTGACAGAAAGCCTTCCAAACTTGAGACACAAATTGGGGACCACGATCCGAGACGATGTCACAAGGAATGCCGTGAAGTCGAAAGACATGCTGGACCATGAGGTGAGCGGTCTCCAGAGCAGAGGGGAGTTTAGTTAATGGAACAAAATGTGCAGCTTTAGAGAATCTGTCAACAATGGTAAGGATGACGGTGTTACCTTCAGAAGGGGGTAAACCCGTCACGAAGTCCAGAGCAATGTGGGACCAAGGACGACCAGGAACAGCAAGGGGCCTGAGGAAACCCGCAGGAGGTTGATGGGTGCTTTTATTTCGAGCACAAACAGCACATGCAGCGACAAAACGCTTGACATCACGGGGAAGGGTAGGCCACCAGAAGTGCCGCTTGGTGAAGGAAGTCATGCGATTGACACCAGGATGGCAGGAGAACTTCGAACAGTGAACCCATTGCAGGACCTGGCTGACCACAGACACGGGAACAAACAAACGATTAGGTGGACCAGTACCAGGATCAGGTTCAGTCTGTTGAGCTTGAATGATGTCCCTCTCGATCCCCCAGGAGGTGGCACCAACAACACAGGTGCGAGGGAGAATGGCCTCAGTGGTCTCGGCGGAATCTGTAGACGAGAATTGTCTGGACAGGGCATCAGGCTTAACATTCTTGGACCCAGGGCGATAAGTGATAGAAAAATTGAACCTGGTGAAAAACAGGGACCACCTGGCCTGTCTCGGGTTCAGTCGTTTGGCACTCCGTAGATAAGAAAGGTTCTTATGGTCGGTGAGAACAATAAAAGGCAGGTTGGACCCCTCTAACCAATGCCTCCATTCCTCGAGAGCCAATTTGATGGCCAACAATTCCCGATTTCCCACGTCGTAGTTGGCCTCAGAAGGAGAAAGGCGGCGAGAAAAAAATGCACAAGGGTGGACCTTGCCATCAACAGGGGACCTCTGCGAGAGAACAGCACCCACGCCGGTGTCCGAGGCGTCAACCTCAACAATGAACTGCAAACTGGTGTCAGGATGGGTTAGAACAGGGGCAGAGGAAAAAAGTCCCTTGAGTTTGATGAAGGCCTCTTCAGCCTCCCTGTTCCAAGAGAAAATACGGAGAGAAGAGGTGAGTTTGGTTAATGGACACACAACTTGACTGAAGTTCCTGATGAAACGGCGATAAAAGTTGGCGAAGCCCAGGAAGCGTTGGAGTTGTTTGCGGTTCAGAGGAGTGGGCCAGTCCATCACAGCCTTGACCTTCTCCGAGTCCGTCCAGACCTGTCCACTCTTAAACACAAATCCCAAAAAGGCAACAGAGGGCACACTGAACTCACACTTCTCAGCTTTGACGAAGAGTTGGTTCTCAAGCAGCCGCTGGAGAACAGCCCGAACATGTTGTGTGTGTTGTTGAGGGTCCTTGGAGAAGATCAGGATGTCGTCCAGGTAAACGAAGACAAACTGAGACAAAAAATCCCTCAGTACATCGTTGACCAAGGCCTGAAACACAGCAGGAGCATTTGACAACCCAAAAGGCATCACTAGATATTCAAAATGTCCAAAAGGGGTTCTGAAGGCAGTCTTCCATTCGTCCCCTTCTTTCATACGAACCAGGTGATAAGCGTTCCGGAGGTCAAGCTTAGTGAAAATAGAAGCCTCCCTGAGTTGCTCGTAAATGGACTCGATAAGAGGTAGAGGATATTTATTCTTAATGGTGATCTGGTTCAGTTCTCTGTAATCTATACAAGGCCGTAACGTTTTATCCTTCTTGGCGACGAAGAAAAACCCAGCTCCAACTGGGGACGTCGAAGGACGAATAATGCCTGAGGATAAAGATGCGTCAATATATTCCCTCATAGTTTGCTTCTCAGGACCAGACAGATTATACAGACGGCAGGAAGGTAAGGGAGCACCAGGTAGTAAATCTATGGAACAGTCATATGGCCTGTGGGGAGGTAATGAGAGAGCTCGGGATTTGCTGAACACCGGGGCCAGGTCATGGTAACTGGTTGGAATAGATGACAAATCCACCACCTCATCTTCATAACAAGGCGGAGGAGAGGAGGAGATTGCAGATTTAAGGCAGTTGGAGGAACAATAATGACTCCATGAAACTATCTGGTTATGAGACCAGTCAATTTGAGGGTTATGTTTTCTGAGCCAGGGAAATCCTAATATAACTTGAGGGGTCTCTGAATGAAAAACAAAAAATTCACTCTGTTCATGATGGTTGCCAGATACAATGATTTTTAAAGAGGTGATCTTATGGGAAATAGTGGAAATGGACTGACCGGTGAGCGCTGTCATAGAGAGGGGTTGATGTAAACTGTCCAGAGGGATAGAAAGTTGTTCCACCACACAGTCACTGACTAGATTCTGTTCAGCTCCAGAATCAATTAAAGCCTGCACAGGGAGATTAATGTTATTGTAACAAACTGCAGATTGAAGAGTCAGACGGTTCTCAGGAGAAATGTTTGAAGCGCCCACCAGTATCTCCTGTTTTACTGGTGAGAATGGCCTTTTAAACGAAGAGAACATGTAGCAATGAAGTGCCCCTTCTTCCCACAATATAAGCATTCTTTAGCTGAAAGACGCTTCTGTCTCTCCTCAGGGGTGAGGCGGGTACGTCCAATTAACATAGGCTCTGATGAATCAGGTTCATTCACAGGATTACATATTGGACTGCGGCTTACCGGATCCGGAAGTGGAGTCACGGAAGTGGAAGGACCCTGGGATTTGTAGTCCAACAATCCCCGATATTCTCTGTGGCGATCGTCAATGCGGATGGATAAATCAATTAGATCGTTTAAGTTGTCAGGTTCATTCACAAGGGCCAACTGATTCTTAATGTGATCATTGAGGGCATTGACGAATACTC